>VDFB02178977.1:0-21213 GCA_007258455.2 Sequoia sempervirens
TAATTTGACACCCTCTAATATCTCTTCTATTTGTAGGAATGAATTGATAGAAGCATACAATATCATAGACAATCATGATAATCATAGTCCCTCTTCTCCCAATATCACTCCCACATGTGACGAAGGAATTTTGTAGCTAGAAGATACACCCATTATGAATCCTGAAAATTGTGAAAGCTTCTCTTGTATACCTTCTCCTACTTTGGAAGATATTATGGCACAAGAGGATGAGATCATAAACACATCTCTTAATGTCACTCTAGCTAGTCTACATTCATCTTCTACCTTCTCCCCTATTTGTGAGAATTTTTTTGTGAGAAATCAAGACAATCACATTATTTTTTAGGAGGATATGTTGGCATTTGATGATAAAACCTTTAAAACCTTTGACAATTCTCTTTATTTTTCTTCCCCTATTTTGGAAAACATTATTGGATAAACAGATGTAGTCATAGATAATCATGATAATCATAATTTTTATTCTCCTAATGTCTCTTCTACTAGTAAAGAAGATATTTTGGGATTAGAAAAATTATTCATTGAATGTCATGAGAATATTCTAGCTCCCTTTTGTAATGTTTCCCTCATCCAAGAATGCATAATTAAGCAAAAGGATCCAATCATTGCAAACATGAATGTGTCATTTTTTCTTATCTTGATGCCTCTTCTCCTATTGATGAAGTTATTGTACAAAACCTATTAATGGAATGTGATCAACATATTGTTTGATTTTATCCTAAAAAATCTCCTAATAGGGAAGGTATCATCAATGCTATCATGTGAAAATCCAAAATCAACCTCACTTTGAAGCATCCTAAATTGCTTGATATGGATCTAGCCTTTATGTCACTCTTAGAAGATCATGATAAGTCACCTTGTACTCCTCAATGTAACAAGGTTACATGTGCTATGATTAGTACCAAGAAAAATGATATAGAAATAAAAAACCACATTGAAGAAGCTACAAATTTATTGGAAGAAGCTTTCAAAACCTTTGATTTCATTCCTACATCCATGGAGGAATACATGATTATAACAAAAGAATCTAAACAAGGAATAGAAGAGGTAATGCCAAAAAAATATACTTTTACCACTTTAAAACAAAAGACAACATCCAAGACAAACCTTGAGGCAATGAAACAGCCACCAAATCCAAAACAAGTGACAAAATTTTTTGGAAGACAACTTGGGAAAGGATGTAATGCTATAAAACAAGGTATCCATATCCATATAACGCCTAAGATGAAGGAAATAACTCATGATCTTGGTCACTGTCCCTTTAAACAAAAACCTTCATCCAATTTCCACACTATCACAAACAATTCTTCCACCAAAATTCTAACCTTGGTACATCCTAAATTGATAGACATTTCATTAAATATATATCAAGTAGAAACTTTATTTACTTATCACAATAAATAACATTAGTTGTTGCTCCTTGCCATAGTTGCATGTTTTATATTCCTCACAAGGCGTAGTATACCATCATCCATTCTAAGATCACCCTTGTCCTACACTCAGTGGGGACAAAGGGTTAGAAAACCTTATCCCTGTATGTCACTTGTCATTGTATCTTTTGGCTAACCGTTAACCTTTCATGAATGTATAAGATCAAGCTTGGGATGTGGATGACATGTCTTAAGATTGAATCACATATGGAATACTCCCTTTCTTAATGAAGTAGCTTATTGAAAATATATGACTTGCTATAGGGCTTTTTGAGTAAGCTCTCATATCCTCTTCTACTTTAAAGGAATTACTTACAATAATGGTGTAGTAACTGCTTTAAAGTGAGGGCATACATAGACATCTTTGTGAAAATTTCATGGTGTGATTTTTATTTTTCTTGTGATGTGTCCTCTCATTGGTGGTGTCATTGGGTTTGATGCTTTCCAAGAGTGTACGATCAACTGAATTGGCTTGATGCAAATGAGGCATCCCATGGATAATGATCTAAAACCTTGACTTTTCCTCTCTTGGAGACATTTCACACAATGCTCCTTAAGAAGAATACCTTACATGAAGAAAGAAAAATCCCATTTACTAAAATTCTTTACATATTCAATTTTTTTTTGCAAAAAGCATTACATTGTGGTGGCTTATCAAAGTTATTAGGAGCATAACTTTGGTATGGCTTATATAATGGGAAGCCAACACACTAGCATGAATTTCTCATTATACGGTGGGAAGCCAACACATTGGCATGACTTTATCAACAAACCACTTCTTTGGGACATCTCACCCTGGAGACAACCTAATGTTCTATGGCCCCAGAGTGAGCACATGTTTTCCACCCTATTTTTCTTTCCTTTATTTCTTTCCATTACATAATTTTGTATCTTGATGATTTGACTCGGGATCTTGGATCCTAGGGGCTTGATTTCCTTGATCTTTGTCATCATTTGTCATTTATGTCTATACACTTAGATCTCTCTTGAATTTATACTTTAGTGTGAGTTTGAAGCAAGTTCATCCTCTCACTAAAGTGGGGGCTAAATGTATCATAGAAGAAAGGAAACTTTCTTTATTTAGGAATAATTAATGATAAACTAAACTTAATAAGGCCTTGATTTATTTAGTGTTGTGAGGTGTTTTAGACATCCACATTAGCTCTTGGGCCCTTGCAAATTGAATAAAATGCATGTCTTTTAAAGGTGGTGTAAAGAATTGTAAATGACTTTAACACTTTTCTTTACTTTTATTCAAAAGTTATCTTTTCCCTCTTCTTCTATAATTAAATAATTATTTCAATTATTTAATTATTCATTACCCTTTTCTCTTTATAATTAAATAAATGTTATATTTATTTAATTATTTAACATTTCTTTATCTCCCCAATTAAATAATTATTTTATTTTTTTAATTATCCCTTCCCTCACCATTAAATAATATTTTTTAATTATTTAATGTTTAACACCACCTTTCCTCTATAATTAAATAATTATTTTTAATTGTTTAATTATATTATAAATAAAATTAATATTTTATTTTTCTTTCCTATGTTGGCCACTTAAATTAAATAATCTTTATTATTTAATTTCTCCAACATCCTTTTTTGTGCCAATCTTATCTTCCACCTCAACTCTTTATCTATCCATGTCTTTCTTCTCTCAATTAACCTTCACCCTCGATTAAGCTATTTTGTAATTTAATCTTGTCCCTTGATTATGATCCTTACTCTTAACTCTCATCTATAAAAGGAGACTTCTAAACCCTAAATCTTAACTCTCATTAATCATTCATTAATTGCTCATTCTTCATCTCAAGTCAAGCAAGCTAGGGTTTAACATTTTGAGTCTTCACAAGGAAGCATCTTCAAGAATATCATAAAGGTATTCAAGAGAAAGAATCTTCATTGAAGCAATTCGAGATCCTTCGCCATGGAAAGTTTCTAAATTCCATTTTTTCATATTTCATGCTTCATTATTTTATTTCATCATTTTGGTTTAATTACCTAAACAGGGTTTGGCCAAGGAAAACCCCCAATCCCTAACAATCAACATTTTATTTGTCTTCCTTTGTGTGTTTGTAGAGCTAGGTACTTTTAAGACTTGGAAATAATTGAAGATTGGGTTAAAAACTTGTTGAA
Source organism: Sequoia sempervirens (assembly GCA_007258455.2). Lineage (NCBI taxonomy): Eukaryota > Viridiplantae > Streptophyta > Pinopsida > Cupressales > Cupressaceae > Sequoia > Sequoia sempervirens. The sequence continues at coordinate 3,590 of VDFB02178977.1, forward strand.
GTCATCTACACTTTGCAAGGTCAAAACCTACAAAAAATTTACCAACAATGCTAAACACCAAGGTTTTAGATTTGGACACCTAGTGGTGCAGATTGAGTAGACTAAAAGCTTCAAATTCCATTTTTGATTTTTCAGAAAAGCTAGAATGGACTAATTCACCCAGAGTGGAAAATGAGTCCCACAATAACTTTTTTCTAGAGATTTTTGTAGATTTGAACACCTATTTGGCTAAAACGACCCTATGTGCAATTTTTTGGAACTAGGACTGATTCAACCAAAATGGAAAATGAGTCCCACCAGGCCTAAAAATCAGCATTTTTAGAATTTTAGATTCATTTCAAGTCCTCAGAAAGTTTACAAGTGCACACATTTAGCTTTATAGCTTTTTGTTTTGTTTTACTTGCATTTCTATTAATCTTTCTAGGTCTTTTCGCATACAAGACTATGTTTTCAAACACTTCATATTTCTTAGGTTTTGCATAAATAATCAATCAATTTTATTAGTGTGTTGCACTTAGATCATTGCATTTAGGAATAATTTCATTATACTAGCATTAGTTTGAGTGAACCACCTAGATTTTTTGTAGTATCTATCTCTCTTCTTTGGGTGAAAAATCCTAATCAAGCAAGAGAGTCATAGCATCCTAAACACTTAAAACCCTTGGTTCACACATATACTACCACTATGAATATTTTTTCTTCCTGAATATTAAAGTAAAGATTACTTTATGTTGTGCCCTTACTGAATCCTTGTTGTATCAAGTACCTGCCCAATCTTGCATACCAAACTTTGGGAGCTTACTTCAATCCATACAATGCCTTCTTCAGCTTGCATACAATGTCTAGTTTATCTAACAACTGAAATCCTTCTGGCTATTCCATGTAAACCTCTTCTTCCAATTCCCCATTTAGAAAAGTAGACTTCATATCCATCTAATAAACCTTAAAATATTTATGTGCTGCAAATTCCAAAAATATTCTCCTAGCTTCTAATTGAGCCATAAGAGCAAAAGTATCCTCAAATTATATACCTTCTACTTTCTAGTAACCCTTACACACAAGTCTTTCCTTATTTCTTACTACTTATCCATTCTCATTTAGCTTTTTCTTGAATACCCATTTAGTTCCAATTATGTTTTTGTTTGTTGATTCACTCATTGATTTACGTTCAACTTTAGAAAGTAAACAAAAATTTACCTTGATGCCAAAAACTTTGCTTCTTTTCAATACACCTTTCCTCTTATCTCCAATGATCTGACCTTTAGAATGATTTTTTTGCACATACTTAGGGGCTTTAAGGGTCTTATCTAGAGCTTCTTTCTCTTCATTCTACACTTCTTGTTAATCAAAATTTTCTTCTATTTCTCTTTACAATCATCTTCATCTGACACATATCCATCTACTATAATAGAATTCTGTAGATTTTCATTAACTTTAACATTTGCACTCTCAACTATCATATGCTCAACCTTTTTTTGTAACATTTGTAAGATTTTCTTCTAATAGAATATCCAAGGAAGATACCTTCATCAAACCTTTCATCAAACTTCCCTAAGTTTTCTTCTTCTCTTTTGATGTAGTGTTTGCTTCCAAACACTCTAAAGTACTTCACAATAGGAATCCTTTCATACCATAAATCATAAGGAGTCTTTGTGTTGTTAGCTTTCACTTGAACTCTATTAAGTATGTAAACAAAAGTATGAATAAATTCTCTCTAGTAGATTTCTGGAAAACTTGTCTCTTTCATCATAGTCCTTGCAACTTCTTGAATAGTTCTATTTTTTCTTTCAGCAACTCCATTTTGCCGAGGAGTTCTAGGGGTAGAAAGATGCCTTTTTATTCCATGAACTTTACAAAACATGTTAAAATCATTGGAGGTGAATTCACCACCTCTATCAAACCTCAAACATTTGATTTTTAGATCCATTTCATTCTCAACCATAGCTTTAAATGCCTTGAACTTATCTAATGCATCATATTTATCTCTAAGAAAAGTAATCCATGTCATTCTAGAATAATCAATCAAAAGCATAAAGTACCTATCACCTAATAGAAATATCACCCTTATAGGACCACATAAATTTGTATGCACTAATTCCAATAGTGTGATATAAAAGTGTTCCTTTCCCTTGAAACTACTTGTTTATTTTCCAAATTCATAACTTTCACAAACAACATTGATAGGTTTTGTGATTCTAGGTAAATATCTCACTGTATTAATTGAATTAATTCTTTCAAAATTATCAAAATTCATGTGACACATCCTCTTGTGCCATAACCAACTATCATTAATTTGTGAGATAAAGCAATGGCCATCAACACACTTAAGCTAGTAGATGTTTCCATCTATTCTCTTACCACTAGTAATCATAGTTTTAGACCCTTTTTGGATCTCACATACTTCATCCTTAAACACAAGATTATATCATTTGCTACACATTTGTTTGACACTCAAAAGATTATGTATTAAACTCTTAACATAGTAAACATTATCAGTATTATGCTTGTCATCAAAATTGGTAGAACCTATTCCACAAATCTTAGCTCCTAAATCATCTCCAAATTTAACTAATCCTCCATCATAATTTTTAAGTTTAACAAGTTACTTACTCTTGTCTCTGGTCATGTGATTAGAGTAGCCATTGTCAACAACACAACAATTCTTATCTTCTTTGACATGAAAAGTAGATACCAAATATTGTCAACCTTATCCTTTATCTCTGGAATGTTCACTTTCCTTCACTCAAATTTTAGAGTTAGCATTACTACATTCATATTTAATAGCCAAAAAAAACATTCATCATCATTGAAATATCCATAATTAGATTCATCATTATAAATACTGACATCTTCTCTCACATAGTAAGTTTTCTTAATCATTTTTCCTTTATTTTCTTTGTTCCTATTGTTTATAGCTCTTTTTGGATATCTAGAAGCATAATGACCTATATCACCATAGCTAAGACATTTTAAAGGTAATTTACCTTTATACTTATTGATTTCCTTTTTTATCTTCCTCTCAAAGTTAGCTTCCAAATCATCAAGATCTTCTTTTAAATATTTAACCTTCTTTGATTTACCAACCTTAAAAGAAGTCTCAACTTTTGTACCTTTCCTCAATCTTCTCATTTCAAATGAAATTAGAGTACCAATCAACTAATCTCTAGAATATTTGTCAAAATCAATAGTTTCCATTATAGTATATACCTTTTCACTGTAACAATCCATAAGAGACTAGATAACTTTCTTCACTACTTTAGATTCTTTAATGGTTGCAACAAGGCCTCTCGTAGCACTTATCAACTCATCAACTCTCTATATGTAGCCCTTAATTTATTCATCTTTAGACATATGGATCATTTCAAATTGTGCCTTCAAGTTCTATAAATTTTCTTGTTTAACCTTCAGATCTTCTTCATAAATGATTTCTAGTTTATCCTAAACCTCTTTAGCAGTCTTCAAACTAATAACTTTAACTAATTTAGTATTTGAAAGGCTATTCAGAATAATGAATCTTTCCTTAGAATTTATCTCATGTGCCTTGATTTATGTACTTGTACTTGCACCATTTTGAGGTGGAGTATATGTATTCTGATAAGACTTCTCAATCTCATATTTTTGAATAGACAAATATCCTCCATCTTTATCTTCCAGAATACATAATTTGAGCCATCAAAGTTAGGATATTCCAAAGCAATCTTGTTTACCATCTTGGGTCTACCATAAGAAGTTTATATTTTCTCAAAGGAACCTTGTTTTGATACACATTTTTGAAATGAACAAGACAATTGAGAGGGGGTGAATCAGTTGTAGCAAATTAAACCTTCAAAATCCTCTACAATAATTAGATCCATATGCATTCATGAAACCCTTATTCTATCAATATGATTAAACATGGAATACACATAACAAAAACTAAAATTACAATATTATGCACAAGTGAACACAAAATTTACATGGAAAACCCAATAAGGGAAAAAAAATAGTGAGGATTAGCTCACAATATAAGTAATAGAAAAACTAGTACAAGGAGGCTCACTACCAAAATAGGACACACTATCCAAAAAAGGCTCATAGCCAAGGCTCACTACCACAAAAATAAATATAAGAAGATCTAGAAGAAGGATGTTATATAGAGAACACTTCTCAATTCAACAAGGAAATCCACCACAAGGATCACATAATTTTGTAGCCTTGAATGATTTCATATGACTTTAGCTCACTTCCTTTAGGAACCCTAACACTGAAATTTGTACTGCTCTACTTAAACTCACAATCACACTCTTCATTCACATTGATCTTGCATCTATCTTGCTTCATATTTGAATCATACCTTAACTCACTACAACACCTCACTTAATTATATCAACTGCAATGTCAAGAACTTTGAAATCCAATGAAGAAGGTCAACAACTAGCTGTTATACACACAAATTGAAAATAGGTTGGCACCTAAACATCCTCATGGTGGATAGGAAGAAAAGGTGACCTACATAAACCCTTAATTAGGAGCCAACATATTTCAAAATGCCTCACATGTATTGTTAAAAATAAGGTCAGCTAACACCCATGCAAAAAGACCATAATCAGTGAGTGCATGCTTCCTTAAACCAATCTGAAAGTTTTAGACAGTATAATTCTCTTGAACACAATCTAGAATAATCTACAATCTACTTAAGATTCATAAAACACTTCAACTAGGCTCACATCATACAAGCTTTTCAACTCAAAATAACTGGTTACCCTTACTTACACACTAATAAATTAAACTCACTCAATAATGTATCAAATCAAGTAAAATATTGAAGATAGGGGTATGTGTAGGATCATGATGGGCCAAAAAGTGGCAATATGATGGGTATGTGGCTAATGAATTTTTTTTACCCAAAATTGATGAAACGAAAAGGGTTTTTAAAGGAGATTGTCAACTTTCCACCAATATAAATTATGCTTTACTTTGAATTTAATAAGTAATTATTATTCATTTTTTATTCAAATTATGACTAAAGTCTTGATCAATAGATTGATTGAAAAACATCTATAGCTTTCAAATGGTATCACATTTTTTGAATCCAAAACATGTGTCACATTCTATGCTTCGCATACTATAGGATTAAAAAAAGAAAATTTGAATTTCATGAAGTTTTGGCCAAGTTAAGGTGGTTAGCCATAAGATTTTTTTATATTTTTTAAAAGTTGTAATAAAAAATTCATAATTAATTATTTAATTGAAAAAAAATTACAAAAAAATATGCATCACATCTGGACATGAGTCCTCTACTTATATCTAAAATCCTAATAAAAAATATTATCATTTTATTTTGGTTAGGGTGGTTAGATAGACACCTACTTCTTATTTTTTCCTTGAAATTTAAGTACTACTGCATTGAAATTTCAAATTTTCACCAAATAGATTTCTTTTTTTTTAAACAAACCTAGTAGTTTAGAAACTAAATTCAATTTTCTACAGATTCTATTGTTACATATTTTTGAAATAATGTAGATAACTTATTCAAATTTTTAAGTCAAGTTGCCTAACTCTAATTTTTCTAATTTGTTTGCCACTTAAGGGCCTATTTTTTCCATGACGATCCTGCACATACCCATAGAAAGATAAAATAATTAGAAGAAACTTTCCAAATCTGTACAACCTAAAGCTAAATAGTGGAGAAATATGGAGCAAATACATTTCTCCTAGGTGACAAAAAAAGTCATTGAACAACTAGTTAACACATTGGTGAAAATATCTCACACTGCATAATGATTCAAAAAACCCAAATTTTGAATATAGAAACACTTGACAACCTTAAACAACTTTTAAGATCTACACGTGTAGCATCAACACTAAAATAATTTAGAGAAAAATACTGGGGCATATTATTAATATTTTCACAACACTGTTTCCTTTGTTTATCAATTTTCTCAATATCCTTAACATCTTCAATGCATAGTTGAAATTAGTGACAACACTAGTTAGTAGAATTTATGTTGAAATCAATGAGAACAACATCATACTTGCAACAAATATATGCTTTATTCTTGAATTCATCACTGGATTATTTGAAATGTTATTGCACTTTTATTATCACAAAAGATAAATGTAGGCTCATCATACACTATTATGATATCCTTCAATTTTTGTCTCATCTACAATACCTATGTAGAGTAAGTTGTTGCTACAATATACTCAACCTCTACAATAGATAAAGTAACAAAATATTTTTTCTTGCTAAGACATTATACCAATCTATGTCTAAGAAAGAATGCACCACCACTTGTACTTTTCCTATCATCCACACAACCAGCCTACTCTACATCTCTATAAGCACTCAATGTGAAATCAATATCCTTAGGATACCACAAGCCATAATCTAGAGTGTCATTCAAATATATGAATATCCTCTTCAATGTTACAACATGTGTCTCTTTAGGATCTCCCTGAAATCTAGCCACAATAAAAACTACATGCATGATACCCAGTCTAGTAGTAGCTAGGTATAGTAGTCCACCAATCATAGATCTATACTTGCTTTGATTAGCCTTAGGGGATTAATCATCCTTTCTTAGTTTCCAACCAGTAACCATAGGAGTACATACCAGTTTGGAGTCATCCATTCCAAAATTCTTCAACATTTCTTTAACATACTTCGATTGTGAAATAAATATGGCTTTATCTGTTTGATTGATGTGTAGCCCAAGTAAGAAATTCATCTCCCCAAACATAGATATTTTAAACTCTTTTGCATCTCTTCTACAAATTCCATGCACATATCTTCATTTCCTCCAAATATTATGTCATCAAAATACACAACTTCTATCAAGATTCATTCTTCCTCAACTTTAAAGTAAAGGTCACTATCTATGATACCATTGTTGAATCCTTTTTTGTATCAAATATATGTCTAACCTTGTATACCAAGATCTCAGAGCTTACTTGAATTCATACAATTCCTTCTTCAATTTGTAGACTATATTACGTTTATGTAAACAAAAAAATTCTTCCAGTTGTTCCTAGTAAAATTCTTCTTCCAACTCTCAATTCAAGAAAGAAAACTTCACATTCATCTAATAAACTTTAAAGTCTTTATGTGCTGCAAAATCCAAAAACATCTTGACTACTTCCATTCTATCTAATGTAGAAAATGTCTCCTCAAAGTCTATTCCTTCAACTTGTGCATATCCCTTACACATAAGACTTACCTTGTTTCTTACCACTTCTCAATTCTCATTCAACTTGTTTCTAAATACCCATTTAGCTCCAATAATAATTTTATTTTCAGGTATAGGAACAAGTTCCCAAGTCTGATACTTCTCAATCTGCATAAGTTTTCTTTTGTTGCCTTCATCCAGTGTTCATCTTTGCATTCCTCACTTACTTTATTTGGTTCAATTGTAAAAAGTAAACATAGATTTACCTCCTTCTCAACAACTCTTCTTCTTGTTAACACACCTTTGCATTTTTCTTGAATTATCTATTCTTCATAATGATTTCTCTACACATACTTAGGGGTCCTAGGGGTCTTTTCTAGAGCATCTTCCTCTTCATAGTAAACTTATTTTTCTTTAGCATTTTATTCTTCTTCTCTACAAGAATATGTTGCAAGAATGAAGGTTTTTTCATTGATATCAACTAGTTAACTATTTTCCAAATGGTCACTACTATCATTGATGTCATTGATGATTGTTATTAGCTACATATGTCAAGGACATTGAGGAAATTGTAATAAAGAAATGTTGCAGGTATTTAGTGTTTTCTCTAAGTTTTACTCTAGGATTTCCTACTATTCTAGTAAGGATCTAAGGTATTTTTATGGTCTTTGGAAGATACTTTATCCATATTTTGGGTTTCTAGAACATTGTATAGTGTGAGTTATGTTCACCAGTTGTGAACTATGTTTTCTTTGTATCTGGCTAAGGTCAAAGAGAAATGTTGTTGTTCCATAGTACTTCTTGTTCTATTCTTATGAATTGTGGTTCTTAGGAAAATTTATTAAGGTTTTTTTCAGGTTAATTATGTTAGCTAAAAGGATTGGATCATCCTAAGGTTGTGTGTGATTAATTGATTCATGTGTTTTACAGTAGTTTGGTTGACCTTGTGTTTAACACTACTTAAAAAGTTTATGGAATCATTTTGAGGTGTGTTGGGACTTATTTAGGTCCACATTGGATGTGTGTTTGGGTCACCCTCATTCTAATTCCACCATTGAATGTTTTTTCATTGACTTAGTTTGAATTTGAAAATGAAAAAGGTGTGTGTCCAACTTTGGTTGAAGTTAAAAATTGAAGATGGTATAAATAAAGGATGATATGTAGAAATGAATGGAATGTAAGAAAGATAGATGTGAGATAGATGTTGAAGTAGTGTGTATGTGATGCAAGGTTGAGCATATTAGTGTGAAATCTAATAGTCTGTGAGTTTTTAGTTTAGTAGTGATTTGAAGGTGTACTCTATCATTCAAGCATATTTGAAAGTATGTGAGTGAGTTGTGGTGGATATCTCCATTGTATTGAGATTTTTTTCTCTCTATAACAAATCTCTTCTATCTTCTTTGTAATTATGTGGTAGTGAGCCCTATGGGTTGTCAACCCTTGTTGGATAGTGAGCCCTAATTCAGATAGTCAATCTTGTTTTGGCAATGAGCCTTCTTTGGTAGTAAGCCTTTGTATTCCTTTTTTATATTCTCTATATTGTGAGCTAATCCTCACCATTATTTCTCCCTCATTGTATTTTCAACATAACTCTAGTGTTATTGTGTGTGTGATTTTTTTCAATTTTTTCTTTTGCACTTAATGGTTAATTAAATTAGTAGAGTAAAGGATTTTTGAATGATAATTGATCTAATCTCTGGTGGAAGTGCTTAAAGGTCAAAATTTATTACAACTGATTCACCCCCTCTTAGTTGTCTTGTTCAACAATTAGTATTAGAGCTTGGATCCTTGGAGAAGAGCTTAACCACTTAAGGAAGGTCTGGGATGACAAGCAAGATCACTAATGAGTGTCTTAGGTTCAATGGGACTAAATATTCCCTCTAGAAAATAAAGATGGAAGGATATTTGGATTACTAGGGATATGATGTTGAGAATGCTTACAAGACTTATTACACTCCTACAAATGTTCTAACTACAACTAATGAGATCAAGGAAGATGAAGCAGACAAGGAAAAATTTATTCTGAAGAATAGTATTTCACATTCATAGTTAATTAATGGTTCAAATCTAAAGACTACTAAAGAGGTCTAGGATGAATTGTTGAAGATGCATGAAGGAGATGAAAGAGTTAAAGAAGCTAGTTTGCAAAACTTAGAGGCACAATATGAGCTCCTACAGATGTTTGAAGATGAAAACATTAAAACTTACGTACAAAGAGTGGATGAGATTGTAGGAGAAATGTGAGGACTTGGTGCTATAGTGGATGAATCCAGGATTGTGAAGAAGATTTTCATAACTCTCCCTAATATTTACAGTGAAAATTTATTTGCTATCAATTGAAGAATATATAGATTATAATACATATAATAAAGATAAGTTATTGGGTACTCTAACATCTTATGAAATGAGAAAACCTAGCTTGAGAAATGGATTGAGGACAAAAACTACTCTTAAGGCTACAAGAGTTGAAGGTCTGAATGAAGAGAACTTTGATGATATAGAAGCTAATTTGGGTATGTGTAGGATCATCATGGAAACAATAGGCCCTTAAGTGGCAAAAAATTCAAGAAAATCAAGGTTAGGCAACTTGACGTAAAAATTTGAATAATTTATCTATATTATTTGAAAAAATGTAAGAATAGAATCTATAGAAAATTGCATGTAGTTTCTAAACTACTAGGTATATTTTAAAAAATAACAAATCTATTTGGTGAAAATTTGAAATTTCAATGCAGTAGTACTTAAATTTCAGTGAAAAAATAAGTAGGTGTTTGTCTGACCACCCTAACCACAATAAAATGATAATATTTTTTTATAAGATTTTAGATATAAGTAGAGGACTCATGTCCCGATGTGATGAATATTTTTTTATATTTTTTCCATGTAAATAATTAATTATGAATTTTTTATTACAAAAAAAATATAAAAACTCATACATCTGACCACCTTAACTTGGTCAAAACTTCATGATTTTTTTTTTTAATCCTCTAGTATGTGAAGCATAGAATGTGACACATGTTTCAAATTAAAAAAATGTGATACCATTTGAAAGTTGTAGACATTTTTCAATCATCCTATCAATCAGGACTTTAGTCCTAATTCAAATAGAAAATGAATAACAATTATTTATTAAATTCAAAGTAAAGAATAATTTATATTGGTGGAAAACTGAGAGTATCCTTTAAAAAACCTTTTCATTTCATCCATTTTTGGTAAAAAGAAAATCATCAACTACATGGGCCATCATATCACTTACATATTGCCACTTTTTGGCCCATCATGATCCTGCACATACCCATATTCTAAGAAGGATGAAAAAGGGCTCTGGTAAGTATGAAGATAAGTTACCTTTTAAATTATTTAGTTTTGGAGGTATTGGTCACTATGCTTTGAGATGTCTAGAAAGGGAAATGAAAAATAAAAAACATTGATTAAGCAAAGAAAACAAAGGTAAGAAGATCAACAAAGCACATTATGTAAATGAAGATGTCAGAATCTTTTATGAGGAGTTGAATTATGGAGATTTTTATGATAATGAATGCTTTTTCTTGGCTATAAAATATGAAACTACTTCTACTAATACTAAAAAACAAGTGAAGGAAAGTCCCCTAGAGAAAGATGAAGATACTGTGATCTCTACCCTATATGCTAAACAAGAAAAGAACTATTGGGTTGTCAATAGTGGCCATTCACATCACAGGACTGGTGATAAGAGTAAGTTTATTAATCTTGAAAATTATGGAGGCTTAGTCAAGTTTAGAGATGATACTGGTGCTAGAATCTATGGAATAGGTTGAGTAAGTTTTGATGGAAAGCATAGTAGTGATGATCTCTTCTATGTTAAGTGCTTAAGGCATAATATTTTGAGTGTTGGAAAAATGTGTAGTAAGGGATATAATATTTTATTTGAGGATGAAAGATGTGAAACTAGGAAAGTATCTAAAATAGTGATTGTTGTTGGTAAGAAGTTTAAAGGAAATATTTATCAACTTAAGGGTGTTGATGGATAGTGCTTTATGACTTAGATTAATGATAGTTGGTTATGGAAACAAAGAATGTGTCACATGAATTTTGATAATATGGCAATGATCAATATAGTGCATGTTGTGAGAGATTTATGAAGGATTATAAAGCTTGTTAATGTTATTTGCAAGAATTGTCAATTTGGAAAACAAGCTAGAAACCACTTTAGGTCAAAGGAACAATCTTCTACTAGACTACTAGATTTGATTCATATAGATATTTGTCGTCCTACAAGAGTCAGAAGTTTACAAGGTGGTAGGTATTGTATGCTTTTGATTGATGATTATTCTAGATATACATGGGTTACTTTTCTTAGAGAAAAAATTGATGCATTAGATAGATTCAAGGAATTTAAGGCTATGGTAGAAAATGAAGCAAATTTCAGAATAAAATGAGCGAGGTGTGATAGAGGTGGTGAATTCACCTCCAATGAGTTTAATATTTTTTGTGAAGTTCATGGAATAAACAGACAGTTATATGCTTCTAGAACTCCTCAATAGAATGGAGTTGTTGAAAGAAAGAATAGAACAATTCAAGAAGTTGCTAGATCTATGATTACAAAGATAGGTCTACTAGAAGTTTACTAAAGAGAAGTTATTCGCACTGCTATTTATGTGTTCAATCAAGTTCAAGAATGAGCTAGCAATACTAAGACCCCCTATGAGCTATGGTGTGGAAAAATTCCTACTGTCAAGTATTTCAAGGTATTTGGAAGAAAATTTTATATCATATAGGATGAAGAAAATCTAGGGAAGTTTGATGCTAGATTTGATGAAGGTGTCTTCCTTGGATGCTCTACTAGAAGCAAAGCTTACAAATGTTTCAACAAAAGACTAAGAAAAATAGTAGAGAGCACAAATGCCAAGGTTGATGAAGTAGTGAAAAATTCAATTAAATTTTATGGATATGTATCTAATGAACCTGATTGCATAAGAATGGAAGAATTTGTGGAAGAATAAGAAAAGAATAATGAAGAAGAAGAAGATCTGGTGGTATCCCCAAAGACACCTAAATATGTGAAAAAAATCATTCATAAAGTCAAGTCATTGGAGACAAGAGGAAATGAGTATTGAAAAGAAACTGAGTTGTTGCTACTAATGAAATAAATCTATGCTTACTTTATGAAGTTGAACCAAAGACTGTGAATGAAGCATGCAATGATGAGCATTGGACAAAAGCTATGGAAGAAGAAATTTTGTAGGTTGAGAAGAATCAAACTTGGGAATTGGTCCCTAGAAAAATATATAAAAACATAATTGGATCAAAATGGGTATTTAGAAACAAGTTGAATGAGAATAGAGAAGTGGTTAGAAATAAAGAAAGACTTGTATGTAAAGGTTATTCACAAGTAGAAGGTATAGATTTTCAAGAGACCATTGCCTTGGTGGAAAGGATGGAATTTATCATAATTTTTTTATCATTTTTTCTCATAAAGATTTGAAAGCTTCTCATATGGATGTTAAGTTTGCATTTTTAAATGGTAAACTAGAAGAAGAAGCCTACATGGAACAATTAGAAAGATTGGATTTTAGTTGTCGGATCAACTAGATATGGTTTACAAATTAAAGAAGGATTTGTATGGATTGAAGCAAGTTCCTAGAGCTTGGTATGTGTTGGAGAAAAAAATTATTCCTCAGTATCCACCAACCCTCATCTTCCATCCACACTTCACCTACATCAAAAGATCCACTGCCTTTGGGTTCTACATCAAGTATTATATAAAATGCAACAATTTGTGTGACAAGATCCATAAAAACATCAACATTACCCTTGCATATATCCATTCATCCTTCTAAATAGTCACTAATAAAATAATTTATGCCTTTACCACACTACCGCGACATCAAAATGAAGTCAGTGTGGGTTGGCAACTCCTAATTGATGAAGGAAAACATTAACCACCATACTATCAAGGGGTTATGTAGCAGGCACGCTAGAGAAGTATTCACTACCACTCTACGAAGAGGAGATCAAGGAAACATGGTAAGGTGGTATCCACTGCCACCCCATGAGGAGAAGTTCAAGGTAAAGTGATAGAGTGATAAGTATCAAAGGAAAGGTAGACACTATAGTACCATGTGAGGTGGATAGTATGGCCATGACATGGTGGTATGCACACCACTATCTTACAAACCACAAAGATAGAAAGTAGTACATATAAAAGAGCATAAAAATTGACACCACCATACCACAACAAGTATGACAAGTGACAATAGTAGTACAGTGGGACTTGTTGTGGCATCATTATAGATTGCAGTGGTAAATGCAAAAGATCACATCAACCACTATGACACAAGAATCCAATGGTGCATAATCAAATTCAAGAATATGAGCTTATTTTAAAAATATTTGGTAGAAGGTTGACATTAATGTTGATATGACTGAATTTAATGCCATTAAAAAATAAGTGAATTTTCCTATCACCACACTCAATTGCCAAATATTTTCATGGAAGGAGCTGAGGATATGAAGAGAAGGAGATCTACAAGTGTCAAACACCTGGGTAAGTGCACAGATAACTCTCTGAAGAAGCTCAATTGGTGTGAATATTTTTCAAAATATCTATTATTTTGAAGTTTAAATAGTGGAAATGATTGAAAAATGCCACCCAAAAGGAAACAATCAGAAGAAAAGGAAAGTAAAATTAAAATTAAGGATGAAGAAATTAAGACAAAGAAGAGGCCTCTCCACCAATCCATTTCAGATTTACTCTCAAGGTCTACCAAGGAGGGCAATAAGAAATTCTTCATAGATGATGCACTATGCTATAAGGATTCCCTCATTCCTAAATCCAAGTGGGACTTGTTTTGGTATTTTTATAATAAAATAAATGGGAAGGTTCTGGTGTCAAACCCCAAGGTGTTGGACTTGGCCAAATTGATTGTCCCTAATGTATTTTTTGATGTAGATTTTATTAGACTATTAGCTAAACATTATCATTCTCTTACCAAAACTATGAGGTTTCCAAATGGTGTGGTACTAGTTGAGGTAACTAGGGAAGATATCATTGAGTTCTTTGACTTGAATAAAGAGGTCGTGACTAAGATAAACTTACAAAAAAGTGAGGAGTATACTAGTTTAAGGAGAACTTACATAGGTGATGAGCTTCCTTTGTACATGAAAAGAGGAATTGGAAATAGAAAAATACCCATTTCTCCCTCCATCACTAAGCCAATCACCATGGTAGAATTTCAATATTATTTTGTGAATACATATCTTGCTTTGTGCCAAGTGTTACAGATGGATGCTAAGGACAATATGCTACTAAGTTTAATGATGATGGCCATCAAAATCTAGATTCTAGAGATCAATATAGAATATGACTTTGCTTCATACCTAGAGAAGGCATTGCATGAGGAATTCTTGCAACTCATAGAAGGCAGGGAACCTATTACATTTAGACACTATTCTCTCTTGTTTCATTTGATTCTTTACTAGAATTGAGACAAATGGACTAAATGAATGGACCTAGCCAAAATTGATGAGCAAGGGAATCCTACACCTGTAAAGAAATGGTGTTATATTTGGGACAATTGATGTAAGAAGTGTAGTTTTGGAATATTCTATGAATATTTTGTGCACAGAATCCTAGGAGTCCCTGGTTATTCAATAGCAAGATTTCCAAGAAAAATGCTACAATTGTTGAGACCTCTAGCCTTAAAATAGGAGTATGGTCATACATATAATTTTTGTGATTCTCTCTTACTCACTGAAGCCACAATAGTAAGATTTTATGGGTGCCCTATTGCTCCACACATACTACCAAAACTTGTTCCCCTTAGATTATCAATTCTAGAGTTTATGTGGAAAATAATGTGGATGGAAAAGGATGTGATGCACAAGTAGAAGAAGGGAACATTCCTACCAAACCTAACCAAGTGTGAAGACTAGTGTTTAGGCTCAGACACATTGGAAGAATTGCAGTATTATATAAGAAAAGATATTCACTAGGTTCTGGAAAATTAAGAGCTTTTAATCCTAAAAGTCTTATGAATAATATAAGGCATAATATTCTCACCAAATAAATAGCTACACACCAAGTGGAATATGAAGAAGATGTAATAATAAATAGCATTACTTATCAAGATGTGTTCAGTAGAAGGAAAAAATGGGAATATATGATGAAGCTTGAATAAGATAGGAATAAAAAACACAAGGATTTCCTAGTCTATTTTGTTGAAGAAAAGGATCCTATTAGAAGGATAGATTTGATAATTGATAAGTTTGAATACTTATATGAAAAAAGAAAGGCATATCTTCAAGAACATAGTGGTAAGGTAATAGCAAAGCACACCCCAGACATAACCTCTAAATCTCCCATGGAGCAATTTCCTCCTAAAAGACAAAAGATAGGAAGCATTGAACCATTGGTGCTTTATGAAGAGAGTGAAGGAATGGGAGACATTGAAGAAGTGCCTACTATGTTACAAACATTAAAGGGTGATATTGATGTAGATCAGCCAATCCATGCGACCAATGCCCATAAGTCTAAAGAAAGGATGGATGAAGCAGAAAAAAATGCAGAAATACATGAGGATGAAAGAGATATTGTAGCTAGGAGATTCATGGAAGATGATGAATTTATTAAGAATCAAGAGTTTAAGGATTTTTGGAAAAAAATGAAGGCGAGAGAATTTCAGGAGAGAATGGAAATAAATGAGATTGGAATTGAGGAATCCCAAAAGGATCAAATGGTGGCACAAACCTTTAAGGAATTAAGGATTGACCATATTGACATAAGCCCTCTGAAGGCTAGAGAAATTATTTTGAAAAGTAATATGCTCATTTTCCATGGTCTAGAACTGATGAAAATGTTTTTCCTTGACCAAGTATAGGCTCAAGAAAATCGACTGCTAGGTGTAGAGTTTGACTCTGATGAAGGAGTGAGTGGAATAGAGTATAATCCTAGGATTGAAGCACTAGCTATATGGATCAAGCAAAAGAATACACAAAATCCAAAACTAGACTAGATGTGATATAGGGAATGAAAGGGGAAGCTATGCTACGAACAATACAAGACGCCACCCCTTTGGAGGCAGCCACAATGACTATGCATTCGGCCATGTTTACTTGTGAAACTATTAAAGGATTGGAGGATAGAAAAAAAAATATGAGAAGGAGAAAATATTCCTGAATGATCAAGTTAATAAGCTATTTATGGAAAATGTGAAATTAAAATAGTAGCTAAAAGGAGTAGAAACCTCACAAGGCATGAAAATAGTGTTATATAAACCTCCTTGTGCCCCAATAGATGTAAAAAATATATATGATAAACAAATGAAAGCTCTTGAAAATGAAGTGGATGAAATTAAGAAATCCAACAATAAAACACAACATGAGGTAAAGAGACAAGTTTGTGAAGCTATAAGAAAGATTCTTGATCACAAAGTAAAGCTGGTTGTAGATAAATTAGAGAGTGTGTATGACAACTATAAGTTACTCCAACAAGTTGTTGATCAAATAAAGGCACATATGCTTGTGTTGGAACCCTTGTTCAAAATTTTGTAGCCTATACACCACACTTTGTCTAAATTGTGTATAGTCCTACAAAGGAGTACTAATGCTCCTACAACACTAAAACCAACTAAGAAAATGGTCAAAATGATTATAAATGAATTTTAGTATGTATAGGGACAAAAAAAAAGGGTTAAGACATGAATGGATTCTTTCCACACCCTAAAGTAGTGCTATTTACCAAAAATAGTAAAAGGTGATGGCCAATTGAGAGATTTAAAGAGTGTAAAAAGGAGTTTGGTAAAATTATCCATAGGTGTATTACCCACATACAAGAGGGTAGTGATATGAATCTTCATAGACTTAATTTAATTCTAGATGGATTAATTTCTTTTGATGTTGGATACCTAAAGTTTGTTAATGATGTGAAAGCATTGCTAGATAGTTGGTGTTAGGTGCATCTCACAAATACACCAAGGATTGAGGAGTACAAATGACTATCATATTTTATAATATATCAATGGGAGGAGAAATATATGGCTTATGAGGAGTAGGTCACTAGGACAAGAGCATTTGGAAATCTATCATGGAGAAGAAAGCTTTTCTAGATCAATGATCATGGGCCTTCTACGTGTTCATTAATGGACTCATAACATCTCAATTGTCTTAAGTTATATTTTATTTATTTAATTATGCTAATCAAGAAAATAGTTAGTGAAGAGGTGCAATTTTGAAACATCACCTCATTTTGTAAAAGGGCGTGTAGCTTGTTGCTTCCCATATAAAAGGGAAACCTAGGTCTAGTTTCAATCATCATATATTATCATCAAAACTAGTAGAAGTAGATAGGTTATAGTTTCAATCCATCCACTTTCATATTTAAAAAAAAAATTATGCTATTATAGTACATCTTTTGAAGCAATATAATGGAGAAGAATGCTCTTAAATGGTGATCTATTTTTAGTGTTCAATAGTTGCATTTATTTTCATTCTTATATA
>VDFB02178978.1:0-21378 GCA_007258455.2 Sequoia sempervirens
AGAATATGAATACAGCCAACCTCTCATGACCAAATTTTTAAGAATGAAGCCTAGACGTTTGAGAGCTTCAGCTTGTTGGTGGTAGACTGCCCTGTTATGCTCTTTATATCCCTGTAGATCATTCTCCTTTCCTCCAGGTTTTTATTGCATACAACTGTATATTATATAATATATACAGTTGCAGGAACTGCTCAGTTGCCTTGAGCAGGTGCCATTTTAATCAAATTTTCAAAGTTTTTTTGTTCCAACGTCAAGATGTTCTAGCAGATTGAATAGGAATATGAAAGGCATTGAGCATGTGTACATATAAAAGTGAGCATATATAGGAACTAATTAAAGCATTAACTAATTCAACTCATAAATATGCAACATTTAAGTTAGGACAAAGGAAACCAAAACTCAGTGAAAGCATTACCAAATGCCTTTGACCAAGTCTTCTTGATGCTCTAAGCATATAGTGGTTGTGTCCACGGAATGATGTTGGAGAGAGTTGGATGTTGAATGCTCAAAGTGCCAGCATTACACTACATTCAAGAGTGATTTTTGGCAGGATGGATGGAGGGCTAGGATTGACTAGGGAGATCAAGGGCTCTCATTGCTTGAGATGCTTGGAGGCATAAGAAGCCTCCAAGTGGTATGCTTAGAGTGGTGGTCAAAGGGGCTCCCAAGATTTAAGGGGAATCAAGGGTGGAGATTTGCCTTGGAGGAAGTGGATAATGGAGATCAGAAAGCAGATTTTTGGAATGATATGAATCTTGCCCTATGTTCCCAAGAACTCCAAATGTACATGTTGAATGACAAATGTACCAACTTGGGAATTTGAGCATATAATGTCTTGATTAATCATTATTATGCATGTATTAAAGAGGTTAATTGATTAGATTTAGTTGACTAATGAAAAATGCATAAAATAGGGGAATTGGATAAATTATAAATATTGAAATGTATTTAATTTTTGGATGTGTATGAGATGGGTTTAGACAAATAAATTTTAACATTTATTTAGAGTTGGATTATAGAAGACGGGATGGTAGGATAATTAATGCTAGGCATAAGGTTGGATGAATAGTGATTTTATTAATTAAATAAAAAATGTTATTTAGTTAATTTTGGGAGGAAATCCGAAATAATTAATCAAATATAAATGATTTATTTGATTAATTATAGAGGAAATGACAAGTGTTTGGCCGAAATGATGATTTGTCAATTTAAGGTGTTTATAGAGTGAATTTCATGCTTGTTAGAGGGCTTTGTTGCTGGTGCATGCACATGAAATAAATCCTGAATAACACACCTGTATAGTTGCAGGGACTGCCCAGTTGCCTGGAGCAAGTGCCATTTTAATCGGGTGTTGAAATCTTTTTGTTCTAGTGTCAGGACCTTCCAACAGATTGAATGGGAATACTAAGACATTGAGTGAATGTCATGCTTGTTATAGGGCTTCATTGCTGGTGCATGCACATGGAATAAATGCTGATTAACACACCTGTAAATAAAGTTTATGAAGCCTGCATCATGCAAAGGTTCAAGAAGTTCAGAAAAATACACTAAATACCTGAATCATCATGGTTGAGATGAGAAAACTGAAATTAAACAGTAACTACTGCTATATCTTGACCACATTGCCATTAGACGTTGTATTAATCTATATTATCATTATTGTTCATATCAAAACAAATAGTCAAGCTAATGTGTTCAAATATCTTCTGGAGATATTACTGATTAAGAATGGTTTGTAGATTTGTTTCTGTTATTTTTCTCCAACAAATCGTTTAAAATCTGAATCTGATTAAAGCTGTGTGCCTGACTAGTTGCTATTTTACATAGGGAAATGTCGGTCTTATTTTCACAAAAGGTGACTTGAAGGAGGTGCGCGAGGAAGTAGCAAAATATAAGGTATGCATGTAGTTGGTTATGGACTCTGTTTTTTTTTATTAGCTTCATTTATTCACCAAAATGTTGTGGACCTTTCATGATCTATTTTAAGGTTGGAGCTCCAGCACGTGTGGGTTTGGTTGCCCCAGTTGATGTGGTTGTTCCCCCTGGAAACACTGGTCTAGATCCATCTCAGACTTCTTTCTTTCAGGTTTGAACATTATGCCAGCAATTTTGTTAAATGCTTAATTTTCTTGATAACCTGCAAAATTCTACAGATAATGTTTTTAGCTGAAAAACATAATTTGAAGCATAATCATAACACTTTCCTTATTTTAAGATAATAAGGGATGGGTTGAATTCATCAACAAAGTGCTTAGGAAGGAAGCATGTTATTTTTTCTAGATGTTGTATGTGAACCTGACATTTTACCATTCCATACAGGTGTTAAACATTCCAACAAAAATTAACAAGGGTACTGTCGAAATTATAACACCTGTAGAACTTATTAAGAAGGGAGATAAAGTTGGTTCTTCTGAGGCAGCTTTGCTTGCCAAGCTTGGTATTCGCCCATTTTCGTATGGGCTCATTGTACAGACTGTATATGACAATGGATCAGTATTTGATCCTGCTGTTCTTGATCTTACAGAAGATGATTTAATTGAAAAAATTTCTGCTGGTATTTCTAATGTGGCAGCACTTTCTCTGGCTGTCAACTATCCTACATTAGCAGCTGCTCCACATGCATTTATAAATGGTTACAAGAATGTGTTAGCTGTTGCTATTGCAACTGACTATTCTTTTCCACTGGCAGAGAAAGTGAAGGAGTATTTACAGGTGAATCTGTAACCCTAGTTTTGTTGAGTGTTTATCCGAAATCTTACTTGGTGGCCTTAAAGGTGTCATTTTTATTTGTTCACAATTTTGATCAAATTTGGTTCTTCTTATATAGGATCCAAGCAAATTTGCTGTTACTGCTGCCCCAGTTGCTACAGAATCTGCTGCTCCTGCTGCAGCTGCTCCAAAGGAAGAGGAAAAGAAACCTGAACCAGAAGAGGAGTCCGATGATGACATGGGTTTCAGTCTATTTGATTAGAATATTTTTTCAGAGTTTGTTTGGGGTGACTTGCTATAAACAGGTCAAGTCAAAGAGAATTTTGATTTTAAGGGAATTTTAGTATTCCTCGGATTTGTTGTTGCAGAATTATAAGCTGAGTTGGTATTAGTTGCCAGGTAGGGGTTTATGAATGTTTCCTTTTAAATTTTGAAGCTAAAAGGAATCATTCAACCCTTTAATTTTTAATATCTTATCAGTACTTTTGTGTCTTGGAAAAATAACGTCTTGTAAAATGCAATGGAACCACCAAAAGTGCTTGGATCATATTTTTCAATATTGTGGTTTTTCCTTTTGCAGGGAAATCAATCCTAGTTATAGCTTAGATTAAATATAGCTACTGTGATAAATTTGTGATTTCAGTTGATAATAGTTAGTTTTCTTGCATATTTCATAAATTGTACTAGGTACTACATTAACTGCTTGATATTGCAGCAATACTCCTTTATTTTTTTAAAGCTAAGTTACGGTTTTGGGTTCGGGGGTTCGGGTTAGAGATGCAGAGGGATGCGGAAAAATTTTTTTTTAGGGGTTTGGGTGCGTATAGATGCGTGTGTATATATATATATATAATAATTTATATATTATAAATCTATATATATGTATTATATATACAAAAATAAAGAGAAACATAGAAATTGTTACAAATTGTAAAACTAAATCATTTCATAGTATGATACTTGATCATTGATCAATGCCAAATGCCAAAGATAAATATTAAATGCCAATTGATAGTTGAAAAATATTCAAATAAAATTACTGAATTACAAAAGTCAAAATGTAGTTCATGAAACATTGAAACATGATTCAATGTTCATTGTTCATGTGCTCATCAATCATCAAAAGGATTGTTAGAATCATCATGACTTGGATTTTGAGTGGTTTCAACTTCAAAATCATCATCATTTGAACCCAAAGCGGATCCAACACCATGTGATATGTCATCAATATCACCCACATCATCCATAGTGGCTCTAGCAAGATCCTGAATGGTTGCATCCAAGTCAGTAGACTCGGGTGCTACATCCCAAAGCCTCGCTGCCCCCTGCTTGTATTGAGGATCCTTACGTGACAGAAGACGCAAATTGGAATGAATATACACTAAGTCTTCAGCTCTTTTTGCAGCCAACCGGTTACGCTTCACTGAGTGGATAAAGGAGTATGTACTCCAATTCCGTTCAGCGGCAGAAGAGCTTGCAACCCGGAGAGAAAACCAACAAAATTAAAAATAAAATAAAAAAATGCAAGATAAATTCAAGAATGTTAAGTGTTAAATTTTACAATACAAGTGGCCAAAAAAAAAAAACTTACTTGTGAGAGGATCTTGATTGCAAGAGGTTGGAGGTACATATAATCTTGACCATGGAGGTACCACCATGTAAGACCATCCATTTTGTATTGGTCTCTAGCAACAGAAGCATTATAATTTTTTGATTTTCCTGTGACAAACATTCCAAATTCTCTCATGACACTTGCATGCACTTCTGGATCACTGAACATTCTACTAAATGCCGTCTTATACCCATTAGCAACTTCAGCATCTCTATATGGCGGTATTCTCCCTGGGATAGAAAGTACTTCAGTGGTATAGTACCTTGGAGATAGGGCATATGCAAGGAGGTGCAATGGAGTTGTCATCTTGTTCCAACGATGAAGAACAATTGCTTCCACCCTTTTGTACAAGGTGTCTTCAGGATCATTCTCTTTTTTTTGTATTTCTATTTTTATTTTTTCCAACATTGTGTCCATGCTATCATAGACATCCCCCAAGCATGGTTCATCTGTATCAGCAAACCGAAGCATAGACATGATAGGTTCGGTGAATTCCAATACATAATTCACACGATCCCACCAATCATCATTCAAGATCAATGCCTTGACTTTTTGGGCCCTCTCTGAATTTGATTGCTTCCATATACTCCATTGGTTGCTAATAACCATTTGACTCAATGCATCTTTCACCTTCACAAGTCGTCTCAGAACAATTGTGTGAGATGCAAACCGGGTCTCGGCAACCTAAGAACATGTTAATAGTAAGTTAATAACACATTTAAAATATGTAAATAATGCAAAAAATTATTTTATTCAATTATGTAAAACATGACATAAATGATAAATGAAACTAAATAAATTAAATTTTAAAATTTACCTTCAACAATTCCAATGTTGAAAAGTTCTGAAAATTGCTTGTGACATATGGTGGTTTGTCACAAACATCTGGATCTCCTCAGACTCCTGGTATATTTCTTTCACCATCTATTTGGGTGCCAATTGTTTCATCACCAAATTGAGGGAGTGTAATGGCAATACGGTGTCCAAAAGATGTGCTCATATCTGGCCTCTACCAAAGCACCTGCAGCCTGCAAACTTTTGCATTGTCCGTAATTACTTGGACAACATTTTCACTACCCACCATCTCTATGGGTCAATGAGAATCCTGGAAATGAACATGCATCTTTCACTTGCCCTTCACAGTCAACCGCCCTCAAAAACATTGCCCCCTTGGGGGACACTGCAATAACATTAATCAATGGACGGTTTTTGCATTCTTTCCATCCATCGGAAACAATAGATACACCTGTTTCAACCCAAGAATCTCTAATTGGTTTTAGTTGGGCCTCTACATATTTCCTCTCTTTTTGCAATAAGGTGGTACGCACCTTTTCATACCCAGGACTTGTGAAATCAGGAGGTGCACTATTTATTGCTGACACCATGTCCTTCCAATATGGTGATCTCACCAAGTTGAATGGAAGACCATTGGCATAGAGGCAGCGTGCAATTTTTTCTTAGCAATATCTCTTGCCTCCATTTTAAATGCTTTCTCTAATGGACCTCTCTTGCGGGTGGTGGTTTCTAGTTCTTCATCTTCTTCTTCCGTAGAGGGTATAGACAAGAAGGGATGTCTAGAGGGCCTAACTATCTGATGAGTGGGTAATGTTTGTTTTTTCTTTCCGGAACTATAACTAGTTTGTTTTCCTCTTGCAATTGAATTGTCAGCATCTTCTTGTTCTTTTATAAATGCTGCTATTTGTACAGCAGAAAACCCCTTCTTATCTGGGCCCACACACATATTAATCCCTTTACCACCAGGGCCCATAAAATGAAGTTTCACTCGGTAGTAGGAGCTATTATATTGTACATTGCAAAAATTACACTTCCAAACAAACCCCCCACCTCCAGGAATTTGTGAAATTCGTGTGGTATGTCTCCATAAAGGAGATCCTTTATCAATTTTAAACTTTTGGCTTCCATCCCCACCCACTGAACTTTGACTACTGGCCATTGTTGCAATCTATAAAAAAAATGAAAAAAAAATATATATATTTGAAAAACTTCTTCACAAACTTGAAAAAATTCATCAAAAACTAAGAAACTTAAAAAAATTCATCAAAAGATTGAAGAATAGGGTTTAAATGCATACCTTGAACACTTAAATCTCCTTTGTAGAAGCTTTTTGCCACTCCACAATCGATCTCTTTCAAATGCAATCACCTCCCTTCAAAATGCTAAGATGGACAAAAAAAATGGAGAGAGCAAAATGAGAGGTAAAAATGAAATGTTTTAGTGTTGAAAGGCCTCATATTGGGTCGTTTTAGGGTTTAGAGGCAAAATAGAAATTAAAAAATGTTTTTTTTTTCACTTTTGGGCCCACTTTTTAAGAGCTGGGCCGTGGGTTCTCAGGGGTTAGCCCGGGTACGCGGCTGGTACCCCCGGGTCCGCGTACCCACGGGCATGGTACTTCTTTGAATGCAGCCGCCAGTCGTGCTGACCACAATGAGACCGGCCCGAGATGCGGCGGCGCTGCCGAGCAACCAGAGAGCTTTAGTACGCCTGCAATCGTACTGCTGGCATTCCTGAAGCGAACCGATACCCGGGGTTAAGCACCCGGCACCGGGTTCAGGCCTGTAGTGCGAATCCCGGTGACCACGGTTTACTAAACAAACTTATAAAATCCATTTCTTGGTTTCGTTTTTATGTTTTGTTTTGAGATAAACTAGAACAAATAATTTTGAAAATATACGACCTATCAACTCAACCCTTGACACATCAGGTTGTTTCAAGAAATTG
The DNA here is from genome assembly GCA_007258455.2 of Sequoia sempervirens. NCBI lineage: Eukaryota > Viridiplantae > Streptophyta > Pinopsida > Cupressales > Cupressaceae > Sequoia > Sequoia sempervirens. The sequence goes on from VDFB02178978.1 coordinate 7,061, forward strand.
GAAAATTTAGATGAAGTTTGCTTTGTTGAGCTGATTGTAGTTCATTATTAGAAATCTTGAAGTAACATTTTAAAGAGTTTGCTACCTCTTTTTGAAAATGTATCTCTTTTAACAAAAGGTATTATTTAGTGGCATGACTTATCGGAGGTAGGGAAGGGTGATTGTCTTTATCAGACACATCTTCACTAATGCTTTTTTCTGGAAGTTATTGATGTGAGTTACATTGATCTATTATTGACAGCTGGGCTTCATGTGGTAGATATATTGGTAATAGATAAAATGTGGCCATTTAGGCCTAATGCTCTTTTCAATCACAGGTTTGGCCTTTAAATAGTTGCAGGCATTTTGAAGATGATGAAAAAGATGGTTGAGGACTGATGCTTTTCTGTGTTCTTATGCTATCAAAGCTCAAAGTTCTTGGTTGGCAGGTGCTTTTCAATGACCAGCAGACAAATATAAGAAAGCCAAACTTGACATTCATATGGACTTTTGCTCCAGGAGTGTTTTTTGTTTGGGCACTCAGTTTTGTCAGATTATGGCACATGGTAAGTACTATGTTCATCATCTTTAAAAGATCTGCTTTGACTGGATATAAATTTTCCTTTAAGGGAACAAATGATGGTTTGTTGGTTTGAGTAGAATAGATTTGCTTGTCATTTTGGGCTAAATGGTAATTCAGGTTAGTGTCAGGTGATAACTATTTTGAATACATATTGTTGCGTGATGTGGGATCCTAGTTTCAAATGTTAGCCTTTCTGTAGGTATTAGGAGGTGCAGTAATCCATAACAACTTTTCCCCAAAAGGAGTATATGGTGTGTTCACATGTTACTTGCAAATTGTTGTGCCTTGTACACATGCTCCATGTTGCTTTTGGCAAAATGTGGATCCCCTTTTCTGTTTTCTATGTTTGGTTGGGTTTTGTTTCTTCTAGGTTATCCTTTTTCCTCTCTTTGATCTACAGAATGTATTTGCAAGTCAAATGATGGCCAAAGTTCATATGTTAATTGATGAATTTGTTTGCAAAAAGTTTGGATTGTTTGACTTAGTAAAATTTCAAATTCCAAGTCTTTTGTTAGATTGTGGGGTTCCAAGGGATTTTGTACTGTGTCCACATCTCTTAAAGTCTCATCCCTTTCTGCGAAGTTTTTTCTTGGTTGTGTTCAAGTGTTTGAAATCTTTGTTCAAAGAGATTGGGTGGACTTTCAATGCACATTTGGACCCCTAGATTTATGTCCACACCTCTTGATGCCTTGTATTTTTTTGCGAAAATGGTTTAAATGTTGATTTCTTTGTAACTTAGAGTTAGTTTTGTTCAGTCTTTGCATCCTTTTCCCACAAATTGATGAAAAGTATAAAAAGGGTTAAAATGTGAAAGTTAGCTGGTTTTTAAAGGAGCAAATTTCTTAAGAATACAATCTTCTATCTTGACATCCCTAGATTCCTCACATTTGTGTTCAAATGGGTTTGATTTGAAATTGCACAAAAAAATCCTTAAAAGGTTTTGTTTGTGGAACTACATTTGGTAGGAGGATATTTAAAATTGATATTCCTTATTGTTGTCCTACACCACCTTTCCCCCAAATCGGAACAAAGACATGAAAAATAGAGAAATTGAAAATGTGGACTTTCACTTAGCTTTTGAAAATTACAATTTTAAACCTAAATATTGGTTACCCTTCCAATCTCACATTTTGTGAGCCCCCCACCTTTCGTGCAACAACTTCATTTCTTTGTGTTTCTTTTAGTGAATTTTAATACTTTTAATTAAGTTGAACTTGTGAATTATACAATGTTGATTCAATATGAACTATGGGATGTATGTGATGTATGTTATGTGGGCCTGGTGGGTAGAACGTGAAGCATGTAAATGAATTTAGAATCAATGTTTTGGATACATGGACTTTATTATAGATATAGTCTTTGAATGTAGTGTTATTGGTTCGATATTTCACCAGTGTTATAGAATAGGGTTAATCTCATTAAGGTGTGGTAATGGAATTTAAGTACCTATCACCTTATTTTAGGTGGCTTTTCACTCTTAGTGTTAATTATGATAGCCATTGATTCCCCTTAGGTTTCTTACCTTTGAAAATGGAGTTGGAAAGAAATTAATCATGCATGTTATGTAACCTTGGGTGACTTGTTTTTTTGATGTGGCTCTCACCTTAAACAATAGAAGGCTCAACCTTACTCTAGCATTTGACATTTTTGATATTGACAAATGATTCTGAAACTAAGACAAGTTACTTGAATGTAATTTTTGTTATAAGCTCATGTTGATATTCACTAGATTATAATTCGCTGGGTAGTGGATTCAATAAATGTTGTTGCTTAATTCACTATGGGGAGGTAGATCTATTTTAAATTAGAATTTGGGGTTATATTCTGCTAATGAGAAGTATCAATATTATTATTACATAAAGGACAAATACTATCTAACTTGTTATATAAAATAAAAGTGTAAATGGAAAGATTTGAGTAGCTGAGCATGTTAAATCGTATTTAAGTTATGTAAGTTTCATTATTATGAAGTTGTTAAAATAGTTTTAGTTATTTTCCCTTTGGCTATTTATAATATGGTGGACTGATAATCGTATAGAGTGTGCAGGTGAGTACATTAGTCCATGGGAAGAAGAGAGGACCATTAGGACGCTAATTATCCCACTTCACATTGTCAAGTTATACGACTGTCACTGTATCTTGTAAGATAAACCCTACAATCCAATGTGAGCCAAATATTTTGTGTTTAAAGTTTATTGTGATTTTTATCTCAATATGAATATTTTAGATGTGTTTTTCTTAGGTCCTAATCTTGTATAAAAGTGCAAAACCCGTATGAGAATTCCAGAGTAAAAAAAAAGATGTTGAAAGGTCATTTTTGGAGGCCCCAACCTAGATATGTAGGGTTAGGGCATTTGAAGAAAGGTTAAAAAAAAGAAGCAAGGTGGTTAGGGTTGGTTCGAAGGGGGAGGAGTTTTTGGTTTCGGGGAGAACAAAAAAAATTGGAGAGGAGAAATGGGGAAGGAACATTTTCCTTCGGTGCTGGCTTTTTGAAAAGGAAGGAGAGGACTCTTCTTTCAGGTTGGTCTTTTCCATTTGAAAGGGAAGTGTCTGTTGTAAATCCTTTTTGGTTGTCTTACATTCTGGTGTGATGAACATGTGTAAATCATGTAATTTTCTGTAAATTTCATGTACTGGTATAAACCCCATGTTCATAATGTAATTTTTTGTGTGAAGATTTTTGAATTCTTAGCTATAATTGAGTTTGTAAATTTACTCATGTACTGGTAGAAACCCCATAGCATTGTGCTGATTTCTCCTTTGTGTTTGTGGTTGAGCCATGTGCTGGATGTATCTGCTTGTGAGAAAATTGGGATTTGTGATTTAATTTTAATGTAAACTATTTCTTTTGGGTTCTATATGGTCCTCTTAGCTTGGGGGTTGCTTAGAGCCATTCCATGGCTTTATGATGCCAAAGAGTTGGGTGGAAAGCTTTCCTTCCCGTTGACTACTTGACTAGCAAGGATGCAAGATTTGCAGCCGGAAGTCCTGATGGTTTATACTCCTAACTGAAAATTTTGGCAGTGCTTTTTAAAAAGGATTCATTTCTCCTTTGCTTGTTGCGTAACGGCAACAAGGAGTAACAGTTGAGAATCTTCTTCTAATCCTGAAATTTAGATGACACATGATGTTCTGCGTATATAGAAATTTAGGTGGTAATGTTCTCAAGAAAATTGTAATAAATTTAGATAAGGAACCTATAAAATGCTCATGTTATATCGACAAATCTTGAGAATAGAAGTCGTCTTGTATCGCTGGTAAAATATGTATTGTAGTTAAGATTTCTGAAAAATGAATGTGTGTCTAAGTTTACAAAAAGGGAAGAGCAAAATTATCTTCTGTCTGAGCAAGTTTGCATCATTGATAACCTTAAATGAACTCTCGTCAGTCGACTCCTGCAAAATGTATTATTATACTGAAATAGCAGATTTATTCTGAAAAGAAAAAGAACTCTAAAAGTCACATTACATGAATTAAGAGTTTAATTATTGAACAGCTTGCAACGGCCCTATCTAAGCATTAAAATTTGGTTTCTCTGTGCAGGGACCTTGCTGCCCTTAATCCCTTTACTTATTACAAATCTGCATGGAGAGGAGGAGGAAATTATTAAGGGGAAACAAATAAAAGACAGTTTAGTAGAATAAAAAACAACTGTGGGCTAACCATTAAATGAAGGAATAAGAAATGCACTGTTTTTTTTATTACATGCGTTTAAAAGAAACCACGTCAGGTACACCATATGAAGGGAAAACAAAACCATATTATTGTCATAAATGACTTAACCTCTCCTCATAGTTACCTGTCTGTTTCTGGGTTAAAATGAATACCCCGCAATTGGAGCATGAGACCCAAAGGAAAGAGGTATATTACTGTTGCCAGAAGGTTTTTGTAAGGCAGAAATAATAAGATCTGAAATTATTGCATCAATTCCAGTCAATATTAAAACGTATGCCTGCTAAACCATCTAGCAATCCATGGTATTCGTAAGTTTGGCAAAAGTGAAAATAACAGATAAAATAATTTAAATGTTTTATTTAATAAACCTGTTTTAGTTTGGGAGTTAATGTCCTCCCTAAGGGCGATCACGGCCCTGGGAGTGGTTGCAGCAACCACAAGTGTAGTGCGCCCCCCCTTGGGGAACACGGCCCTGTGGTGGGTGTAGCTCCACCACAAGCTGCAGCCTAGTGGTCGTGCGCTGAAACCCCACGCCTTTCTCCTTCGAGCAACAAGAATAAAAGTACAATAAAATAAAATATGCAATAAACTAAAAATAAGGAAGCTTCTATATCATTTACTGTTGAAGGAACCAAAAAAAAAAAACTAGTCTAAATCTGCATAGTATGTTGTTCACGCCAGGAAAAGATAAAACAAAAACTCATGGAAGCTATTGAGCTGCCACCATTCTGAGGCTATAACAGAAGAAAAATAAAATAAAATAAAACAAAAAATCAAATCAAATATATAACACAGCAATGCAGACTGAGTATCCCATGATGGCGGCCAAAACACAGTTTGAACTTTCCCTTGGTTGCTGGGTGAGACCAAGCCCTTGTGGGAGCTGCTCCAGACAACTTGCTGAAGGGAAAACAATGTCTTGATAAAAGAGAAGAGAGGAATATGTGTTTAGGTTAGACAATTTCCAGGATTTCCTTTTTTTATTGTGGGATGTCCCTCAAACGACTTTCATTTTATTTTTTAATTTCTTTATATCGTTGTGTGAAGTAGGGGTTGGGAAAATGCCTACCCTATGTTCATATTTATTTTATGCACTTCTAAGAAAGACTGATTGTGAGTCAAGAGGGCGGTTAGTGTTTTAAGTTTTTGCAATTACTTGAAAATTATTTATGAATGAGTTAAATGTGATTCTTTAACCATTATCCATGCTTAACCATTTTGAAATAGGCTTAAATGTACCGATACATTTCAGATTAGAATGGGTTTTTTTTAAATATTTTTTCTAAGCATATTTTTCTTATAAAGAAAATTTATTTCCGTTTATCCTTTTTCTTTTATTTCCAATACAATAAGATGTAATGTTTTCATGGTATTTGTAAATACTTGCAATTATTGCTAGTGTTCAATGTATAATATTATTAGGAAATAAATAATATTTTTAGGAAATAAATTCATTACTTAAAAGTTAAAATATATAGGATAGTTTTAAGTAAGGAATTTAAAAATCAATAAATCTCAAGTTGCTTTTGGATAGCTTGGATTATTGTATTGGTTATATAGTTGATAGGGGAAAAGCACCATTATTCTTCTTGGAATATCTTGTAGTCCAACATTGTCATTTGAGTTATTGTTATGACATCAAATTGTTGAACTCAAACAAATGAAAGTTATTTGTATAAATATTGTTAATGAGAATAGAACAAACAGAAAAAATAAATATTAATTATCTCAACAACCTTATTATGGAAGTGTGATCCGTGTAGAAATCCAATGCCTCAAGTTACAAGCTTAGAGAGTACATAGCAAAATATTATTTGACATAATAGAAAAGATTAACAACCTTGGTAATGCTTGAAGTTTTATAGAAAGAAAATTATAAAGATGTATTATATTCTTCAATTCAATCATGCGTATCTCATTATACCCTAACTAAGCTTAGTATCAATTACATGGTTGAGTGCATCTCACCTTTTAAAAAAAAAAAAGGTATTCTTTTGTGGTTGCACTTTACTACTTTTAGGGCATGGCATTTCTACCAAAAACAATAAATTTCTTATGGATAGTTGATTTGGAATTGGTGTTTATTGTTAGACTTCCATCTTATGTTCTTATATCTAGACCTAAGTCAAATTCTCGCATAAAAGTTAAGAAAGTGAAATGTTGATAAAACATAAATTGTAGGATTACAATGTACTTGAGAGCTCTCTAGTCCTATTCCATCTTTTCAAAAAATTAAGTGTAAGACAATGCGAAATTGCGAAGTTTGATGTGACTATTGGATTTTCCTATTCTAAACCTTCTAAAGTTTGGTACTTCATCATTTAAGTCATGTATTTTTCACAATCCATAATGATGAATTAGATTTTTTTTGGATTTAACTTTGTAGATTTTTTTCTTTCTCATCAATGTTTTGGATCATACTTCATGATCCATCATTAGTGTTTAATTTTGTAGTTTTGGTTGCTGCTATCTTCTTATTTCTGCTCTCTAACTATTTCATCTTGATGATGGATCATTTAGTATGATTCAAAATATTAATGAGGAAAAAATTCTACACAGTTAAATCCAAAAAAAATCCAACTCTATTTTTCTAGGGGTGCTCTAAAGGCATTTTATTCAATGAGTTTATAATGGTGGGAAAAAAGGCTTAAATTTTTTTGTGAATTTTGAGAGTTTGTACCTTTTGTTTGATTTGGGTATAATCTTGGTTTTGGTCTTTGTTTCTTACTTTATTTTGACTGTTTTGTGTCTTGTTGGACTTTTGAAGTTTGTTGTGTTGGCATGATAGTAAAAATCTCTAAAACCTTGATATTTCTTGTAGCTTGGTGATTGTTGGGGTTCATTGTGTCACCCTTGTGTTGGATTATTACTCTGACATGGGTCACAAGTATGCATAATCTTCAAGCTCCTATTGTTGCAAGGGATTTAACCTAACCCCAACCTACCCTTAGCTTTATACATATGACATTATTCCTATGTGTGTGCTTGTTTAGTTTTGTGGCCATTCGAGTTTCTTTTTCATCACTTTCCTTTCATTGTTGTGTTTTGGAGCTTTGTCGATTTTTTGCTTCCATGTGAATAAAGTTGATCTTTGTGTTTGTGGTATAGTGAGAGGTTGTAGTGTCCACGTGTTTTGTTGTTTTTTCACGTGTTCACCATCTTCTTTATTGTTAACCAACAAGGGTTTCATCCTTTTCCTACTATGTTGATGGTGTCAATGCTTTTACTTTTAATTCATTTGATTGTGTTTTTGTATTGTTGTGCATTTTCCTTGGTGGGCTAGGGATTTCATTGTGTATTTTAGTCAAGTTTGTGTCTTTTAGTCATTTTATTTAGTTTTTTTGCTTTTTTCTTGTCTGTGTGTTCATCTTGTTCATCGCATGCCATAGTATGAAAGGTTAAAGTTTGTGAAAAATGTTTAAGTTGTAGAAAATGTTTTAAAAATTAGCCCTAGATTGAATTCCAACAAAATCAAAAGCTATATTTAAGTATAAAATTGTGGATTTGTGGGATTCTTTTGGAGAAGTAAACTTTAAAAGTTAAGTTTAAATTTTTACTTCTCTTTCTTAAAGAATATCTAAGAGAAATAGAAATTGTGGAGTTACAAAATTTCAAGGGATGGATAGAGTTCTTCCAATACAATTGATCTGCAAAAGTCCTTAAGAATTCCACAAAGGTTGAGAACTCGAAGGAACTTAGTGAAAATTGCAAAACAAAAATATTACAAAATTGCAAGATTTCTATTGACAATGCAACATCTTAAAAGCTTGATATTCATGAACAATGATAAGTCCCTCAAGAGTGATGGGCTGTTTTGTGGAATTCTATTAAGGCATTTGTAGATTGGATTTGTGAGGACTTGTTACAAGTCTACTCAGAAGCTTTGGATAGGGGCTCACCAGGGAGTAGCATCAATAAAGGCATCATTAAGCTGTTGCCAAAAGGAGATAAAACCTTGATAAGAAATTGGAGGCCAATAACGTTACTGAATGTATCCTACAAGATACTGGATAAGGTGATTGCTTTAAGGTTTGTCATCATTCTTCCCAAATTCATTAACAATATTCAAACTAGTTTTATCAAAGGTAGGTACATATTGGAAAATCTAATTACAAGCTAGGAGGCTACGAAGTGGGCAAAATACTCCAAGCAAAATGTTGTCATGCTCCTACTAGATATTGAAAAAACATATGATAGGGTTGAATGGTCCTTTTTAAAGGCAACCTTTGAAACCTTTGACTTTTTTATTGTGTTTTGCAACATGGTGCATACACTTTTGAAGGATGTTGTTGCATATGTTGAGGTGAATGGATCACTCTTAGATGAATTCAACCTTGAAAGGTCCATCAAACAAGGGTGCGCTTTGGCACCGAACCTCTTTGTAATTGCATCTAATGCCTTATACTACTTATTGAGGGAACATACCCTAACACCTAGGGTTAGGGGCATAAGACTCCCAAATCAAAATGAACTAATCAAATATTCAATTTGCAAATGATACTGCTATCTTTTTGGAACTTGAAGAAAACAACATGGAATCCTTATTGGGAAAACTCAACCTTTTCTGCCAAGTATTAGGTGCTAAAATTTTCAATACCAAATCCATCCTCATGGGATGGGAGTAGTCCCCACTTGAATGGATCAAGAAGCATGATTTGCAATGAGGAGGTCCCCACAAGCAAGTAACGTACCTTGGGATCTCCTTTGTTGTTAGTTCCAATTTAAAGGAAATGTGGATATGGATTATATCCAAAATTAAGAAAAAAATAAAAGGATGGAATAAGCAAATACCTTTCTCTAGAAAGTAAGATACAAGTTTGTCAAAAGGTCCTTTTCTCTTATAGCATTTGCTTTGCTTCTACATGGTTCTTTAGCAGCTACCAGGTCAATGAGATTAAGAAAAAAATAAAGAACTTCCTATGGTTTGATGGTAAGGGCAAAAGGAAAAAGAATTCAGTAAAGTGGGAATGGTGTTGTCTTCGCAAATTGCATGGGGAAATTGGCCTGAAAGATCTAAAGCTATGTGGTATTGCTTTGGCTACAAAGTGGATAATCAAAGCCCTAGTGGGCAATGAACCTTGGAAGGTTCTGGTAAGAAGCAACATACAACTTGTTGCCCCTAAGCAAGCTAAGGCATGGAAAAAGTTGTCAATAAGCGATATTTTCATTAATAAACACCTAATGTCCCCAACAGGTTCCTTGGGTCTTTAAAATTCTTTGGAAGGCTTGGGAATCAATTAAGCATAATGTAGCGTTTAGTCTTGGTAAAGTATCCATAAACAATAAATTTAAATGTCAGACTTAAAGTTCCATATGGTGGAACTTGGAACATAATGCCAAGCCCCTTGCTTTGCTATCTGCTAAAAAGTGGGCTCAAAAAGGTATTCGAACCTTCAATGACATCTTGACCAATGTATAGTTAAAAAGTTAGAACAATCTGGTGTCTGAATTTAACATCATTGTTTCAAATATGAGAACTTACACCATCCTCCTAGGAGCATGCCAAGATGCTAGTTCCCCCCTGAGCTCTAATAAAGATGTAGATTTAATCAATGACCTTAAATGAATGGATGGTTCTACCTTATTTGAGGTCAAATCCAAAACTATCTATAAGACCCCAATCAACTCTGCTTCTATCTCTGAGCATGCGAATAAATGTTGGGGAGCCTCATTGCCTGATAAAGATTGGCAAAAAATCTTTAACTCTATTTGGCATAATATAAAGGGGCCCAAGAAGGCCTGTTTCAGGTGGTTTGTTCTCTTGCAAAAAAATCCTTTTAGAATTAACCACAATGATTTGGATATTTGCAATATATGTAGAACTCTTGAATCTGTGACAGACAATCCTAAAATAGTCTACATTCATTATTTAGTTTCCCATTATTGATTAATACATCTTTCCAAATAATTCTATTGTGGTACCTTTTTGGGCTCTTGAGTTTGGCCTTGTTCTAATGTCCTTGCCTTTTTTGTATGCTAGGATGGGAATCTTTGATCTCCCTTCCCCAACCCTTCTTTCTTATATAACAAGTTTTAATAGATTACACCAAATTGTACTATTAGATGAGCTTTTGGGATCTTCGATGCTACTAGTATGAATCATGTTGGTATCCCAAAGCCCAATTCCCCTATGGTTTAAACTAAAGTAATGTATTTAGGTGGTGGTAGGCATTCTAGTGTAATCTTGATTCTCCCTTAAGCATTTGTCTACTTATTGCATCATCTTAATCAATTTTTTTGTATTCATGATTCATATGTATGATTTGTGTATTCACCAAGATATATAAATTGATTTCTTATACTTATGATGGAGTTAGAAAGCGATAATTATTGAACTATCTAATGGCTCCTATGTTTGTTTGGTAGTACACATGCAAGGAGAAGAAGCACCTAGAGATAAAATAGGTATAAGGGATATCACCTTGCTTCAAAGATGTTCTCTCTTTGGGATAAGATTAGATATGTTTAATAAACCAATTTACAATTTAGGGGTGTGTTTGATTATAATTTTTTGAGCTTAGAAAGTGAATAAAGACATGTAATATAATTTTGGGCCTAAAAATTAAGTAAATATTGTATTGTGGGTGCATAGATCAATTTAATATCTAGTATGAATAGTTGTAGGCATTTGGGTTTTGGGTGCCTAGTTTGGGTATTTATGGAAGTCCCAAAAGCATTGTAAAAGGTTGGAAACTCATTGAAAACTTGTTAATTAACAAGCTAGATAGAGTAACAAGATTAGTTCATTTTCACATTCAAATTTTAATTGTAGATTAAGTTATCCAAACTAGGTTATGTTGTAACACCCATTTTGAAATTCAATAAGAAGGATGGAAGCCTTGATGAATGAAAAATCTACTACCAACGTTTGATTTTGAGAATTGATTTATGGAATTTGCATGTGTAAAGTTAGTTTACATTTCCTCTCAATGAATTGATTAATTGACGATGTTATAAAATATATTCATTTTATTTTATTTTCTCTAACCCATTTTCTTTGAAAGAAAATTAAAATTAAAATCTAAATCCATTGATTGGGCACTCAGATTTAATAGTTGAATTCTAATGCTCAACATATAACAAAGTGATTTGATTTCTAGATATGAATGTTAATATTTGATTTTTATGAATATGGGGTTTTATCATTGTGAATATGTTTGTACACAAATTAGATCTCTATTTCCAAATTGGTAACTACAAAGTTCTAAGTTTACTTTGGTAATTCATCAAGATCTCACTTAAGGTCGACATTAGATAGGAATAGTTAAAATCATTGAATTTTTCTTAGATTTCCATGACCTACTAACATAGACCTTGGAATAGTATGCTTTCTTCTAGAGATCAACTACTCTTGAGGAAAGGTAAAGTGATTTTGTGATTTTATCCATTTGTTGGTGAGGGTTGTCAAATCCCCGATCATCACAAATATAGGAATATGTTTGGAGGCTTCCAATGAGTTTGGTAGATGGTTTGTAGCATTCACAAATTGTTAATTAACCTTCCTGAGATCAAAAATCAAAGTCAATAAAAATTCTTTTTAAATAGTTTAATATTTTTGTAGTTTTTGAAAAAAACAAAATTCATAACTTAACAAAAGTTTGGAACTATATTTATAAATCAATAACAATTTTAAAAATTCATGTTACACTATAATTAACAAGACCTAAATTTTAAATTCAAAGTATTAAAAATTTGATAAATTTATTGATACTTGATCTGTCTTTACTGTGTTAGTCTTATGATGTCCCGCCATAATCACTCTAGTTACATCCTTTGTGATTATACTCCTCTATAATGTGTAGTTTGTCCACATAAAAATTGGCTAAGGAAACTTAAGTTTTCATGTTTGTGGGTCCATTCTAGGTTTAAAATTGATTTGAATTGCATTTAATTGGATTTAAGTACAAATTAGAATTGGTTTGAGGGAAACCTTTAATGAGGTTTAAGAACCTTGTAGTGTGTTTGTTTAAAATTTGTTGAAAAAATTATATGAAATCTATTTAATTATTATTTCTATTGTCGAATCTATATTTTTTTTTAAATGGTCTAGCTACTAAGAGTTTGTGTTTTGGCAATTTATGTAATATAAATTGGATTGACCAATCTACATATCAATATAAATTTATGTTGAGGCCCAATCAAAGAAGAGTACTATTAATTCTAATCTCAATATGTCACTATCTTTATAAAGCTTATGGAGCATACAATTCTAACCAGGAATATCTACACTGATTGTTTTTTGTATTGTTTATTATTATATTTACATTTGACTAAATGCTAATTTGTGTTGTGCCTTTTGTAATTGCCAAAATATTTTCCTACTTAATGCATTTGCTTTGTTAAATATTCACTTTGCTAATGTTTTATTTTAACAAATCTCCAGTCTTTAGTATGGTAATTTTTTCATCATGTTCAATTCAACAATCCTATCATTTCTATATATTTTTTAAAATAAAAACTTCAAGGGGTTTAGTGGAGTCCTCACTTATACTACAAAGATAAAATTAAAAAGTAATTGATGATGTAAAAGTAAAATCCAAGATAAGACAAATCATAATAAAAAATGAAACAAGAACTAGAATAACATCAAATCATAATAAAAAACGAAACAAGAACTAGAATAACATCATTTAAGATCTAATATATACAAATTACAAACTAAATCTATTGACATAACAATTTGAAAATAAACATCGAGCTTCCATTGTAATCCCTCTTATACTTTCCATCATCTATTGGCTACCCTCATCTATCATTTCTTAAGCTTTGATTAGAAGTTTCTTTGCTTTCAATATTTCTCCCCTTTGTTTCTTGATAGTGTTGGTTGGATTTATATATTTAATTAAAGCGACGACACCCACCCCTCACCAAGTAATCCAACATTGCTTGATTTGACTAAAATTACTGAAGCAAATAATCACCCTCCTAATGTGCTATAGGATTCTTTTTATTGAAATCTTGACCATACAATCCATGCCACCAAAATAAACTTGTGAATAATCTTACTTTGAGAAAAGAACATATGGAAATCCATCTCCACCTAAAGACACCTACTTTGTGTCAATTACATTTGCGAGTTACTTCTCAAGGATAGCTTCTCTAACCTCCAAATCTATAACATCCTCTTGCCTCTTGACTTCTAGCCATAAATTTGTAGTGATTCCTCTATATAAAGCATTAATCTAGACTTGCTTGCTTGAGAATCTATTTTTTTTCAACACAAGGTTTTATTGAGGAACTCTTTGAGCAAAGCCACAATCAGTGCTTTAATGCCCTAAATTATTTCATTAGAAGTATCTCATTGATATTCCTTTACACTTTGTATATTGTAACCATGGATGCATGTTTAAAGAGTGAAAGTCTGGATTGGAAAAACCCACATACACATAGGATCTAACAAACATGTTACAATAAATAGTTTATTTTGTATCTAACTTCTAAAATTCCCCATCTTTTAGATGTACCATTTTAATCATTCTAAAGACTGAAGGGAGGTGGAAAATTCAAAAGAACATCTTAAAAAACAATAAATATAAAAAATGACTCTAAATGATAGAAAAATAACTTCACAAATCCATAACCCATTATTCTAGAAAAACTCGTGATCCTTTGAAGAATCAAAGGAGAAAGAAACCCTTCACAAGGAAAGAGATAGATGGAAAATCTATATTTTGCTAGGCACTTGTAATCCACCCAAAAAAATAGCTTCAACTTTTAATCTGCTAACACATTTACCCACCAAATAAAGGTACTCTTGCGTAGATACTTTTGAAATGAATTCATTTAAAAGTGAGTCACTAGAATGGGAGACACCCACATATATGTGAACATCACTTAGATAGAGGCTAGAAACCCTATTTAGTTTGACATGTATTTTGTCAAAATTATTTGGTCTAAAACATGCTAGCTCCGAGGCCTTATGTGTAATAGGAAGAGGGCCATCATTATCTATTGAGAGTAGTGATAAGAAAATATCACTTCAAGCATGATAAATACTGATAAAATTCTTGCAAGTTGCATATGCCATACAATTTTATTATTTCTAGTTGAGCAAGGTTGTTATGAAAATTCTACCCATGCG
>VDFB02178979.1:0-49780 GCA_007258455.2 Sequoia sempervirens
ATTATGTTTTTTTTTGTTTTTATATGTTTAAACCTTAATTAAAGAATTGTCTCATTTCCAACACTTATAGGTAGAAATGAGTGAATAAAAATAATTAAATAAACTATCAATTGACTAAATATACTACCAACTAACAGAAATCAGTGAATAAATATGACTAAATATAATGATTATGTAATTAATAAACAATGTATCAATATACCTACCAGTTGACAAAAACCAGTGAACAAAAACAATTAAATAAACTACCAAATTGATCAAAATGATGATTAAAATTAATGACTAAATACACTACCAATGGACAAAAATCAGTGAATAAAAATGACTAAATAAGTGGCCAATTAACAACAATCAATGACTAAATTAACAAATAAATATATCAGTGAATAAAAACTGACTAAATAAGTGACCAGTTTAAAACAATCAATGGCTAAATTAATGATTAAATACACTACCAAATCAATCAAATTAACGACTAAACTAATGACCAAATTAACAACCAAATCGATCAATCAAATGAATAAATTAACGACCAAACAGATCAATTAGATGACTAAATTAACGACCAAATCAATCAATCAAACAACTAAAAATGGTTTTGTCATCAATTTGGTCACATTATAAATGATTGGCAATAAACTATTAATGGTCACGCGACCATGTTCAGTCATTTATAAGCAATTTTTAGTAGTTTTTCCAGTCATATATTGTTGTTTCTATACTAGTGATAATATCCATGGAAGGTACTTGTTCTTGTTGTGGTCAAGATTTAGGATTTTCTTGTTGTGATGAAGGTGGAGTGAATCATCATGTATTGCTTGAGTTTTTGCTTGATCTTTAGTTGTTGATTCATCTTTTTCTTGTAACTGACGAGCAATAGCATGATGTCTATGCCTACACTCTCTAGTATTTTGGTTTCTTTTTGTACAGTTTTCAAGTTGCAATTGTGTAGGAGTAGGTTTATCAACCATAGGTTTATTTTCTTCCGATAAGGGAGGAACAAAAGGAACCATGGTAGGTTGTTCAACCACTTTCTATTTAATTTTGTAAACTCGTTTGATTTTAGGAGGCACAATAGGACTTATTTGGTTATCTCTTAGTCTTTTATAGGAAATCAGTGAAGGATTTGTCATTGGTTAGTCTTGGTTACTTGGAAGGGATTTTGGATCAATCATGGTCTCATCAATGATAGGAGGCTCAATCATGGGTTGAGGCATATTGCTAAGGGATAATTCTTCTATGTTCTTTACCTTAAAATTTTGATAAAAATTAAAAAAGAAGTCCTCACGAGGCCTAATAGGTTCCATAGGTTCATGCCAAAAAAAATCCAATGAAAAATTCCCACAAGAAGACATGGTATTGAAACCAAAATGATGCACAATAAAGATTTGATTATTAAAGGGAAACTTCAAGGATTTGTGAATGATTGATGAGATGAATTTTATTAAGTGAAGCCATGGGTAGCCTAACTTCACATAAAATTGATCTAACATTGAGATGATGGAGAATGAGGCATTCAATTATTTCAGTCCAACTTTTAGAGGAAGAGTGATCGAACCTATTGTAGGGAAATCAAAACCATTATGTGTTTTGATCCATGATTTCAATTGTTCATAAGTATCTTAATAAAGTTCATGCACAAACAAGAATTCTTCAATGATCAGATTCTCTACACAAATGAGATCAATTAGTATCCCATTAGTAGGCTTGTCATTGATTCTTCTGACAATGTAAAGAGGACAATTGAGTGCATGTTAATTATGTCATTTTGTGATAAAGAAATTTCAAGGGACATATTGGTTTGGCCCTTACAAGGTTGAAGTTCAATGATTCTAATCATAGTATCCATAGGATTTTCCTCGTTATCATGTTGGAATCATCGAGCCTTGCAACATGAGCATGAAGTGTATATGGATTGTTTGGTTGTTCTTGTGTTTATCATTGATGTCAACATGGTGACAATGATTTGGGAAGCTTATTTGGTTCACCAGAAGCTAATCTCTACCAGAAGTGTTCCTTACTGTTAAACCAATGCATTAGTTTTTGAGTCTGGAATTCATCACAAGAAAAGATATGACTCTAATCTCTTAACCGTATTATCATGACTCATTTGGATAGCTATATCTAGGATCTTGAGAAGTTTTGCATTGAGAGCACAAATTTATCATTAACATAGTTTAGCTTTGTACTCTATAGGTGTTTCTCTGCTCTACATATCTATGTGGGAGACTTTGCATTTTCTTAAGGAGAGCATTCTAATGGTATTCTCTATGATGGTGATTGGATGAGAAATTGATGTGATATCATATTTGGAAGGTGTTTTCTTTGAGAATTGTGTGTTGGTTTGGAGTTTTTGTGTTTAGGTCCTAGTCTTGGCTGACCTAAAGTATGACATGCATTGAGAAGGCTAGATATACTTTGTAGATGCTTTCTTTAGATCTATGTTGACTTGATATGATGCACTACTTGGATAAAAATGTTTTAAATCATATAAGGTGTCAACAAGAGTGTTTTTGATTTTTTTTTCATCTAATTAGGCCAACCTAATTGATGAATGAGGTATACTTGCATATATATGTAAGATTCTTTGAAGGAGAAAGGTACGATGTGTGTGGTGTATGAAGAAGTGTAAAGATGTAATTATGGGAAGAGAAGGAAGAGAGGTGTGGTGAAGTGTGAAAAGGATTAAGACATGTTTGACTATGCAAGCCTAAATGATTTAGTCAATTTGGGATCAGAATAGATTGGTTGAGCGACTGCTATGAGAAGTAGTACTTCATATTCAAATCTTCATTGGAACTAAACCCTGCACAGAGGTGTATTCTATCATTTCATACTCTTGGTAGTGAGCCATAACTTTTGTATCTTGGAAGTTACCTATCTTTTGTATTCAAGTTGTGAGCCTTTCAAAGACAGTGAATCCTGGAAGTGAGCCATGTAATATCTTGTATCTAGATATAATATATTGTGATTTGATCCTCGCCATGGTTTTTCCCATTCTAGTTTTTCCACATAAAAATCCTGGTGTTCATGTGTGATGATACATTGTCTTGTTTCCATGTTATCTCTTGTTGATTCAGTAAAATATGTGATTATCTTTAGATGGGTTTTATTTGAATGGTTTTATGGAATACTGATTCACCCCCCTCTTAGTATTCTAGATATTCAACATATCATTCATGTTATCATTCGTGTCAACATTCATCACATCATTCTTGGTTTCACTAGTTTTGACAAAAAAGATGTTATGATTTTGCATAGGATTGGTAAATATTTGCAAATTTTGGTTGGGAGGGGCAACAGACTTATTTCCTTGATCATTAACACCACCAATTTGTATGTGCTTAGAATCAATGAGGTCTTATACAATATCTTTAGGACACTTACAATGTTTTGTATCATGTCCATTTTGATAGTGAAAATGACAACAAAAGGCATTTTGTTTATAGTTTGGAGGTAAAGGCTTAGTAGGATTAGGATCTCTAACAGGAGGTAAGGAAATAAAGTTCTTGTTTAAGAGCTGCAACATGATGGAATGAAGGGTATCAGGTAGAGGGGTAAATTGTTTACTCCTCTCCCAAAATTTATATGGATATGTTTTCCTTATAGAAGCCACTTGAGAGTCAACATGTTGAGTTGGTTGAGGAGAATTGAGTTGTATAAATCCCTTTTTTGGTTTCTTGAATGATTGGAAGTTGGTCTGAGGCATGGATTTGGATTTTTCAGGATGCTTAGAGGGAGTTTTCACTTCATGACTACTAACCAAATTTTGTAAATCATGAAGGGTTGTACACAAGTGTGTGAAGGAGGGAAATCTCATCATCCCAATATTATCTTGAATCTTATGTTGTAAAT
The DNA here is from genome assembly GCA_007258455.2 of Sequoia sempervirens. Lineage (NCBI taxonomy): Eukaryota > Viridiplantae > Streptophyta > Pinopsida > Cupressales > Cupressaceae > Sequoia > Sequoia sempervirens. The sequence continues at coordinate 3,856 of VDFB02178979.1, forward strand.
TTTCAATGAACATTCATTGAAGATCAGGATCGAGAATCCTAATGTTGATTTGTGAGTAACGTAATTGACAATGAGAGATAACTTCAATGACCTTTTCATCATCCTTTTACTTACATTTCATTAAATCTTCTAAGGTCATATTGGGACCCATGTGCACTTGAAAATGGTTAAGAAAGGCATCAACAAGTTCATTAAATGGACGTATTGAGTTGTTTGATAAGGAACAAAACCATTCCAAAATGGTGTCTTTCAAGGACCTAGGGAAGAGTTTAGCCAAGATTTTATCCTCAAAAATGAAGTCACTACATAAGGCTATGTATGCAAAAACATGGCTAATAAGATTTCCTTTTCCACCATATTTCTCAAATATAGGAATCTCTATAGCCTGTGGCATTTGTGTTCTCAACATCTCCAAGGATAATGGGTTTCTTTTGACATATTGTGAAGGTTGACCATTTTGATTTTGGTATGAGATAGGATACACACAACTTATATTCCATGTTTATTATCAAGCATCTTCCTCATGTTATCTATGATAGGAATCACAATACCAACAACAGATTCAGAACTCACAAAGTTTTGCAATTTTCTAATTCTTCATCCATTTGTCTTAGTTCTTCTTGAGGGACATTAGTAACCATTGTTTCAACATTAGTAACATTGTTTGTTGGTAAAGAGGTCATAGGGAATGAGGTGTCAAGGGTATGTGGTGCAAGGGCACCCACAAGTTGTCATGCCTCCAAGGATCAAAAGTTGTCATTTTGATTTTTCTTGTGATTTTTTCATGTAATAAGGTCTAAGAAGACCATTTCATGTTTGTTTGAGTCTAATTTTAGTCATTAGGGGTAAGTTAGGGTCTATATGTAAGAAATTGTCAAAGTTGCACAATGTTGTAAAAAACACTTTTACATTTTGTTGTCAAATTGAAGTTTGGTTGGAATATGAATGATTGTAAGTTGAAAAGTTGGTTGAGAACCATTGGAAAATGGTTGTAAATGTTTAAAAATGCCTTGTATGGTCGACACGAAGGTTAAGATGATGAAAGGATGAGGAAACATTATGTATTTGAAGTTTTGATAAATGAAACTCTTGTTTTATGCACATTTTTTTGTAACAGTCTTATTCTTTCACATGGTACAGATCTGTACGACCTTTATATGACCTACACATGGTATGGTTGGAAAGATAATTGAGTTATCTTTCATTTGGTTTTGGAGGATATTTCATAGTTTTCATTTTGATGAAGCTACTAATGAAATTTTGTGTGCATTTATGTGTAGACAATCCAAAAAAAACCCTCTTAGAAGTAGGACAATCAATTTTTGAGGCCCTCCATACAAAAAAACCCTACCTTATTTTTGGATATGGTAAGAATGGCCAAATGGATATCCTAAATGAGTCTCCTTTTCTATAGATCAGGTATGGGTCAAAAGATATGTCCAAAAGGCCCTTTTGAAAGGCTACAAGCAAGAATAAGGGTTTGTGAAGGAAAACCCACTTTTTGATGAACAAAGACACTTGTTTAAGGTTGTTTTGAGTTTGATTACCCTTGATCTACATCAAATTGGTAGTAAAGTCCAAAGATCTAAGCAAGAATTTTTGAGAGTTTGTGTATTTTTTTTTGTTTTACAGGTTGAAGGAAGAGCCTGGGTACCAAAAGACTAGGCCAAGGGAAAAGAAAGAGGCCTAGGGTGAGGTATCATGAAGACAAAAAGCATCATTGAGAAGAAAAAAGGTGCAAGAGACTTGCTTGCAAAATGATAATGGAAGTGTTGAAAAGATTAGTCTGTGGAGACTTATAGAGTAAGGAGATACCAAGCAAGAAACAAGAGAAAAGAAGAGAGAAAAGTGAGATGAAGAAGAAGGAAGAGGAGATCAAATAAATAAATATGCAACAAGAGATAATAGAGTTGAGGCATGCCTTGGAAGAAATAGAAAAAAAGAATGGAACTTGAGATACAGTAGTGTCTTGAGAAATCAAACTAGGAAAATGTTTAGCATTTACCAGTAAGAAAGAGGATAAAGTGGTCTATCAAAAATCTCATTCAGAAGAGAAGGCAAGAGAGGACAGCATAACTACACCTTGGAGGGTCTTTGTTGATGATTGAAGAGAAAGATCCATCTGAAGAAGAGGAAACATGTGAAGAAAATGGGTCCATTGAGACTCAATATTTTATTTCTAACACTATTTGTGAGTGTGTGTTTATAGGTGCAGCAGATGAAAATGAAGATGAAAAGAAGTCTAAAGAAGGATGAGAAGTGCATACAGTGTATGAAGATGGCTATACAAATATAACACACTATGGTGAAGAAGATGTTGCCAAAACAACCAAGGTAATGATTGTATTTTCTGATTTTATGGATAATGAATATGTTGACACATTGTATTCAAATGATGAAGATAAAGACATAGATGGTGGTACTAAGGCATATGAACAAGAACTCAAATTTTGGTACCTTGGAGTTGAGAAGATGCTCAATAAGAGATGGTGCAAGAAGAAGGAAAAAGATCCAAGAAAAGCTATAGAAATAAAGGACAAGTTGCAAAAGAATTGGATGACTAGGAAGAAAAAGAAAACCTGCACTCAAGTGGACTTGAGTTTTTCTTTCCCTTGAGAGTATGGTGTAGGGGCACCCACAAGCTGTCATGCCTCCAAGGAACAAAAGTTGTCATTTTGATTTGTATTGTGATGTTTTCATGTAATAAAGTCTAAGAAGACCATTTCATGTTTGTTTGAGTCTAATTTGATTCATTAGGGGTAAGTTAGGGTCTAGATGTAAGAAATTATCAAAGTTGCACAATGTTGTAAAAAGCAACTATTGCATTTTGTTGTCAAATTAAAGTTTGGTTGGAATATGAATGGTTGTAAGCTAAAAAGTTAGCTAAGAACCATTGGAAAATGGTTGTAAATATTTAAACAGGCCTTGTATGGTTGAAACAAAGGTTAGGATGATGAAAGGATGAGGAAAAATTGTGTATTTGAAATTTTGATAAATGAAACCTTTGTTTTCTGTGATTTTTTCTATAATAGTCATATTCTTTCATGTGGTACAAATCTATACGGCTTGTGTACGACGTACACGTGGTATGGTTGGAAAGATAATTGAATCATCTTTCATTTTTTTTTTTGTTTGGTTAAATTTCATCAAATGTAGAGAAATCTATTGCATTTTTTGTAACAACAGGTCTGAATTTTCCCTAGGGTTTCCAACGAACAAGAAAATTCTACATCTTTTCTTCGCTCCATCAAAAAATATATAAAAATTGGTGAAATGTTTTGTTTTGTGGGTATCTAAAAAATATTTAGATAATATTTCATATTTTTTCATTTTGGAGTTACTAATGAAAGTTTGTTTGCATTTATGTGTAGACAGTCCAAAAAAAACCCTCTTAGAAGTAGGACAATCAATTTTTGAGGACCTTTGTACAAAGAAACCCTACCTTATTTTTTAATATGTGTAATAATGGCCAAATGGGTATCCTAAATGGGTCTCCTTTACTGTGGATCAGGTGTGGGTCAAAAGATATGTCCAAAAGGCCTTTTTGAAAGGTTATAAGCAAGAATGAGGGTTTGTGAATGAAAACCCACTTTTTTGATGAATAAAGACACTTGTTTAAGGTTGTTTTGAGTTTGATTACCCTTGCTCTACATCATTATGGTCCATGATGGGTTCACTAATTTCAACACTATGAGTGAAAGAGTTAGAGAACTCAAGATCCATGATGAATGTGCTAGTGCGGGATGGTATGAGTCTAGAGCTACATCTCACTAAAGTATTGGAAATAGGACACTAGGTTATAAAAGTTTCACCAAACATAAGGTGCACCCAAAATAGAGAATGGGCACTAGATAAATGCAAAAAACACCCAAAAATAAGAAGTGCAATGCAAGTATGTAAAAACAGATAGCAATTTTCAGACTTTCAACAAGATAATTTTTTCATTATATTATGCAAAAACCTAAAAAATGATGTATTTAAGTCCAATTTATTTTTTAAATGAGCTTGAATTGACCAATTAACCTTAATGCAAATGATTGTAGGAAAACAAATTTTTGGAAACTGAAATAGAAATTTGAATGCAAAAAAACATAATGCAAACAAAGAGTTTTTAGTGCCCAAAAATTCAGAAACAAGATTGATTAGGGACTCATTCGCCCACGAGCGAATGGGTCTTTGGTTAGGGTTTTTAAAAATTAAAATACAAATTTATGAGTTGATGTTTATGTTTCTAGATTCTGGTTGTAAACAGGTAGTTACAGTTTTAGATTTCTAATAAATCAGATCTAAATGCAAGCTTGGAATGATGCTAAATGAAAAGCAAAAAGACCTAATTTGAGATGCAATTTTGATTCAATTTTTTGATGTAAGTGACTAATCATGTAATGTTATATAAGCACTATGCAATATGAGTTTAACATTATGCCAATTTTTTTGAATTTTTAGATGTTCAACAATGCCAAAAAAATACAATTTAACACCCTAAAATGAAAATAACAATTGTAGACACTGAAAATATACTGATTGACATCATGCATTCAGATCCTGACTTACTAACATAGTTTCTTCCTAAATCATTCCTCGGTCTAACCATTTAATCAAAATCTCCTTATTTGATTAAATTCATCAGTATCCTCTCTTGGTTAAATAAATCACTTTATCTGAATCAAGTCACTTTCTCTTGTTAATTAAATCAATCTATTTGATCTAATTATCCCTATTTAATTAAATAATCAATTTATTTTATTAAATCCCTAAAGTATATCCATTAAATTAAATAAATTAAAACCTTATTTGATTTAATCTAACACCATCCTTTTAATTAAATGAAATCAAAATCTTTATTGAATTAGCATCTTATCATATTCCTCTCTTATGGATTTAAATAAATCCATAAATCTAAGTCAAATAAGTCACATCATCTAATCTCTGTTAAATTAATTAACCCTTGATTAATTAATCTCATGTCATCCTCTAGATAATGCAAGTTGCACATGAAAATAGATTTAATTCATTTATTAAATCTCTATTTTCACAAGGCATCTTTTGGAATATTCTCTCAATTTGATTTCAAAAATTCCAAGTCAACATGTACATCCAACAAGACATTGAAAACCTCTTACATGTCCTTTGCCTTGAGCCAAGTGGCATTTATTGCATTTTCCCTTCCCTCTTACATGTCATTTCAACAAATTTGAAATTTCAAATATTGGCATTTATCGGCACAAACCCCAAATCTTGCACAACCATCATCCATTCATAGCTTGACAAGTGGCACCATATAATTGGATGAATGTTAGACCCACATTGCTCAAATTTGGGCATTCATCCATCTTGAAATCCTATAAATGAAGAGCTCCTCTCCTCATTTCATCATCCATAATCCAAGCAAAGTTACCATGCTCAAATATCTCTTGAGTTTCATCCATTATCATTGAGTCATAGTTAGGTTTTGCAGATTTTGGCTTGGAGTCTTCACATTTCATCAACAAAGTGGATCAATCTCTTCAACATTTGAATCTTGCATCATAGGAATTGGGAAAGGGCCAATTTTCACATCAAATTGGCACCAATTCCCCCATGGGATCAAGTGTTTGCTATTTAAATTAGGATTTAATCTAGTTTTTATCATTTCATTGTGTTCTTGCTTATTTTCTTTCCTATTTTAAGTTTGCAAATGGATTTCATGGGGAATCCTTCTTTTAGCTTGCAAATCCTTGTCTAACTTTTTCATGTTGTTTTGCAGGTACTAGGAAAAGGTTCACACAACAATAATGCAAATTTGAGAGATCTAAAAATGCAAACTAATTCAAAAGAATGAAAATCTAGATCTAAGGCTAAAATAGACTCCAATTTTCAAAAAAATTGTTGTACAAAGTCAGGTTCACCAAAATGAAATGAAGGAAAAATAGGAAGGATTATCAAATATGGATGGTATGATGGACCTATTTGTTGAACAAGACAACTGAGAGGGGGGGGTGAATTAGTTGTAACAAATTTAAACCTTTAAATCATTGACCAAAACAAATCCTTAATGCTACTAAAATGATTAAACATTAAGTGCAAGTGCAGAAACTGAAAACCATCACACAAACACAACACCAAATTTACGTGGAAAACTCAATGAGGGAAAAACCATAGTGAGGATTAACTCACACTATAGAGAATATAAAAACTAATTATAAAGGCTCACTACTTAATAAAAAAGGCTCACTTCCAAAACAAGGACTCATTGTCTAGATCAGGACTCACTATCCAACAAGGTTAACCACCTAGAGGGATAACTACCACATAGATACAAATAAGATAGAAGAGATATATTATAGAGAGAAGACAATCTTAATGCAACAGAGATTTCCACCATAATTTTCTCAACCACTTGCAGACATGCATGAATGATAGAGTACACCTTCAACTCACTACATCTAGAAACTCAACATTTAGACTTTGCATTGATCTACCACACTCACATCACACACACCCATTGATTCACATCTATCTGCTCTATTTCTTTGCACTTATCTCTTGTCCCTCTTTCACCACTAACTCATCCTCTCTTTATACCATCTTCAACTTTGAAACATATCCAAAGTCAGTTATCGATCAATAAATTCAAATTAGGTCATTGCCAAAACATCCTAGAGTGGAATTAGAATGAGGGTGACCCAAACACATGATTGATAATGACCCAAATAGGTCCAACATGCTTCAACAATTCCAAAGGTAGTGTTTAACACAAGGTCAGCCAACCCAGTGTAAAACACAGAACAATTAAGCACGATCCTTCCAAATACCGAAATTATCTTCAACATGATCATAACAACTTAATTCTATAATTGCAAGTCATAAGACTTAACCAAAGAGAAATCTAGACAAACAACATTTCTCTCATACTTCAACAAGATACATAGAAAACCACAGTTCACCACTAGTGAACATAACTCACACTATATAGTGAATCAAAAGCCAAAAATTTGGATATAGTAGCTTCTAACAAGCATGATCAACATATCTGAACCACACAAACATAGGAGCAAATCCGAAAGCAAAATACAGAGCAACCATTGAACACCTGCAACCTTTCTCCAATACAATTTTCTCAATATCCTTGACATATACAGCCAATAAACTGCATCCATGACATTAATGACAACAACAACTAGTTGATAACCAATTGACTAGTTGACATCAATGAAAACACCTTGCAACAACTTCATACTTGCAACAATCTCCCCCTTTGTCATTGATGGAAACACATGATGTGAAAAACCATCAAAGACAACATACTAGCTCTGAACACACTTCTCATGATTCTTCTTTTTGTTTCTCTCCCTTAGTAGATAATTTTTTTCACATGATGCTCTTATCCTTTTCACATTCTTTGATCTAGGTGGATCAAGAAGACCTCAAAATTTTACAGTCTCAAAATCTAACAAAACCAACTTCATTGCATAAAGCTCATCGACATGGTCCTGATGCAATTTGAACGGGCTCAAAAGGAGTCTGTATGCAGAAGTTATGCATAGTCAAAGTTCGGTCAAAATTGGTACCTGAGGCCATGAAGAAGGTGAAAAAATGATCATCTCATAATTTTTCAAAAATTACGTATGATCAAAGAGCGCATCGAGACATTTCCAACAGCATTTATTTCATCGAAAACAAAGCTCGTATGTGTGAGATATGGCCGGTCAAAGTTCTCAGTTGACTCAGTTGACCAAATGGTACAAGTGATGATGTTAGCATGCTGACTTAGCGGGTTTGTGTCATACAAAAGATGAGTTGGACCAATTGGGAGCTGACACGTGTCATTATGTATGATGACATCGGTGGTACGACAAGTGATGTGGTAGATGACATGGCAGTCCAAGTCAGCATATAGTTTGCATAGTTGTCTCTGTCGATGAATGAGGAGATGCCACATGGCCCAATTAGGTGGCGCGATGTGGCACCTTCATTGCAGGCCACTGGGGTTCGTTTAACAAAAATAAGTGGGGGGTTCAACCCCCCAACCTCCCATCCGCAACCGTCGGGCATCACCGCTACTCCACACAATGGCCTTTAGTATATAGAAGGCATCAATTTTTTATAGCATTCAACAGTTTGAGGATTAGTTATAAAGGGTGGTCAGTGGGGGTCGAACCACCAACCTCCCGCCAACCAAAATGGATGGGCACCGTTGCACCACCAACACAATTTGATATATGTAGGGGTTGTTTATTATTTAAAGAATATTTCAGGCGGAACTATTGATAAAAAGCCTTATGTGGTTAAAACCACTAACCCCCAATTGAATAATGCCAAATACAAGAGGACAAAGGAGGTTGTGAACGATGTGTAAATGTGGCATAAGGGGGGTTATTCATTTATTTTGATGGTTAAACCTACTTATGCTTATTTTTATGTATAAAAGGGGGTGTAGGTGTGTGAGTTTTCAATCAAGTGATGTGAAGATTTAGTATAGAGTTTTTATGCTTTCGTGAAGGAAGGTGGAAATTTTGGAGGAGAAGAATTACAAGGCGATATTATACACCAAAAATTGTAATAGTGAGAGGGAATGTGGGGAATTTTGTGTAGGATTTTGAAACTTGAATGATGTAAAAAGGCATGTTAAAGCTTGGTGTCATTAATAAAGTGGTCCAATGTTGAGAAGCAGACTTGGAGACGTAGTTCAAATTGAGTGAACTTTGTTATCAAGTGTGATCTCTCTATTCTTCTCATATGTTTATCATTCTCATCAGTATTTTGATTCATTGATTTTTTCTAATTACAAAATTTAAGTGATTAGTTTATGTTTCATTGATTTGGATAAAGAACAAGTGAATGCTATTTTTCATAATTTCAACGATTAAGATTCGTAACCATGGAATTCTGTTGGATTGGGAAAAAAATGTAATTAGGATTTAAGTGCAAATTATTTTGTAAACTTCTAACTTTAGATTATTCTTCCTCTCCCCCTTTGACATCAATGGCAAAGGAAAAAGATATTTTACATGGATTTCCCCTTTGACATTAAAAATAGAATACTCATACAATGACAACACATGACACTACATGCTCCCCCTGAGAGGTAGCCACCAAAACATTAGTCTAGAAGAAAGATAGATCCATAGATCCATGGGACTAATGCATCTAGTTCAAGAAAGGAGGGGCAATGACTCCTAACTTCTCTCAGAGATACTCAAAAGTATCTTTAGGAAGAGCCTTCATAAATATATCAACAATCTGATCTTTTGTAGGGACATACTCAAGCTTTACTTCATTCTCCACAACATTCTCTCTCAAGAAATGATACGAGATAGATATATTCTTTGTCCTCAAGTGCATCACTGGATTCTTTGAAATGTTAATTGTACTTGTGTTATCATAGAAGATAGAAATAGGATCATCATACACCACTATGATATCTTTCAATGTCTATTTCATCCATAGAACTTGTGTACAACAAGATACAACATCAATATACTCAACTTCAACAATAGATAAGGAAACTAAATCTTGCTTTTTACTCAACCATGCCACCAATATACAACCAAGAAAGAATGCACCAACACTTGTACTTTTTCTGTCATCTACACATCTAGCCCAATCTGCATTTGTATAATAGTTAGTGTAAATTCAATATCCCTAGGATACCATAACCCATAATCTAGAATGTCATTCAAATATCTGAACATTATTTTAACATGTGTTTCCTTAGGATCTTCTTGAAATTTAGCCACAAGACAGATAGCATGCATGATATCTGATCTAGTAGCAGTCAAATACAATAGTCAACCAATCATAGATCTATATTTGCTCTTATTAGCCTTAGTTGAATCATCATCTTTACCCAATTTGCAACCAATCGCCATAGGAGTGCATACCAATTTTGAACCATTCATCCCAAACTTCTTCAACATCTCTTTCACATACTTAGACTGTGAAATAAAAATTCCTTTCCATGTTTGATTAATTTGTAGCCAAAGAAATAAATTCAACTCTCCAAACATAAAAATTTCAAATTCTTTTTGCATCTCTTCCACAAACATCTTACACATAGTTTCATTTCCTCTAAAAATAATGTCATCAACATATACAACTACAATCAAGATTTTGTCATTTTCAATTTTAAAATATAAATTACTTTCTGTCGTACCTTTGTTGAAACCTTGTTGAATCAAATACTTGTCTAACCTTGTATACCAAGATTTAGGAGTTTGCTTCAATCCATATAAATATTTCTTCAATCTGCACACCATATTTGATTGATCTAACAACTAAAATCCTTCTAGTTGTTCCATGTATACCTCTTCTTCTAGCTCACCATTCAAAAATGCAAACTTGGCATCCATCTGATAGACCTTGAAATCTTTATGAGCAAGAAATGCTAAGAACATCCTTATAGATTCCATTCTTGCCACCAGAGCAAAAGTCTCCTGAAAATATATGCCTTCTACTTGTGAGTAACCTTTATACACAAGCATTTCTTTGTTTTTAACCATTTCTCCATTCTCATTGAACTTATTTCTAAATACCCACTTTGATCCAATAATGTGTTTGTCTATCATTCTTGGGACCAATTCCCTTGTTTGATTCTTTTCAATCTGCATAAGTTCTTCTTTCATAGCTTCCATTCAATGTTTATCTTTACATGCTTCACTTAAATTCTTCAATTCAATCTCAAAAAGTAAACACATATTTACTTCACCAGCAGCAGCTCTACTTCGTGTTCATACTCCTTTTGTCTTATCTCCAATGATTTGACTTTCTAAATGATTCTTATGCACATATCTAGGTGTCTTAGGGGATACCATCAAAGCATCTTCTTCTCTTTCATTTTCTTCATTATGCTTCTCTTGCTCATTCTTTTCAAGTTCTTCCACAATTTCTTCAATCCTTACGCAACCAAGTTCACCAAATACATATCCATCAATATCAATTGAATTCTTCATTGCTTCATCAACCTTGACATTTGTACTTTCTACAATATTTCTCAGTATTTTATTGAAACATATATAAGCTTTGCTTTAAGTAGAATATCCAAGAAAAATTCCTTCATCACTTCTTGCATCAAACTTTCCTAAAGTTTCTTCATCTCTTCTGATATAACATTTGCTTCCAAATACCTTGAAATACTTAACAATAGGAATTCTTCCACACCATAGCTCATTGCGGCTCTCCATACTATTTTCTCTTACTTGAACTCAATTGAATACATAAACAACAATATGAATAGCTTCCCTCCAATAAACTTCTAGTAAACTAACCTTAGTAATCATTGGTCTAGCAACCTCTTGAATTTTTCTTTTCTTTCTTTCAACAACTCCATTCTGCTAAGGAGTTCTCAGAGTAGATAATTGTCTTTTTATTCCATGCACTTCAAAAAACATATTAAACTCATGGGAGGTGAATTGACCACATCTATTAGATCTTAAGAATTTTATCCTTAAATTTACTTCATTTTCAACCATAGCTTTGAATGTCTTGAATCTATCTAATGCTTCAGAATTCTCTCTAAGAAATGTAACCCATGTATATCTAGAATAATCATCAATCAAAAGCGTAAAGTACCTTTCTCCTTATAGACTTCTCACTCTTGTAGGACCATAGAGATCTGTATGAATTAAATCTAGTAGTCCAATAGTAGATTGTTCCTTTGATCTATAATGGATTCTTGCTTGCTTTCCAAACTGACAATTCCTGCAAATATCATTAATAGGCTTTGTAATCCTCTGTAAATTTCTCATGGCCTGAACTACACTAATCCTCTCCAAGTTATCAAAATTCATGTGACACATTCTCTGACGCCACAACCAACTATCATTAATCTGATTCATAAAACATCGTTCATCAACACCCTTAAGTTGATAGATATTTCCTTCAAATTTCTTTCTTGCATCAATCACTATTCCAGATCTTTTCCTGATCTCACATCTCTCATCCTCAAATACAAGATTATATCCTTTATTGCACATATGTCCAACACTCAAGAGATTATTCCTTAAACCCTTAACATAGTAAACATCATCAGTATTATGCTTTCCATCAAAACTTACTAAACCTATCTCACAAATTTTAGCACTAGTATCATCTCCAAACATAACTAAGCATGTATCATATTGTTCAATTTTTACGAAATTACTCTTATCACCAGTCATGTGATGTGAACAACCATTGTCAACAACCCAATAGTTCTTGTCTTGTTTAGCATGTAGGGTAGAGATTATAGTACCTTCATTTTTCTCCTTCTCTAAAGGGCATTCCTTCACCTATTTTTCAGAATTAGCAGAAGAGGTTCATCTTTTATAACCAAGAACAAGCATTCATTTTCATCAAGATCTCCATAATCAAATTCCTCATTAGATATACTAGCATCCCCATTCACATAATATGCTATGTTTATCTTCTTACCTTTCTTTTCTTTCTCATGCCTTTATTTATTCCTCTTAGCTCTTTCTGAACACCTTGCAACATAATGACCTATTCCTCCACAAATAAAGCATTTAAAGGGTAACTTACCTTCATACTTGTTGAAGTCTTTCCTCATCCTTCTCACAAAGTTAGCTTCTACTTCATCAAGATTTTCCTCATCTGGATCTTTAGCTTTTGTAGCCTTAAAAGTAGTCTTTGATTTTAATCCATTTCTCAAATTTGACTTTCTCATCTCATAAGATGTTAGAGTTCCCAACAATTGATCTTTAGTAAAAGTCTTGTAATCTATATATTCTTCAATAGCACATACCTTTTCACTGTAAGCATCAAGGAGAGTCCTAAGAATCTTCTTTACAATCCTGGTTTCATCTATAGTAGCCCCAAGTCCTCACATTCGAACTACTACCTCATCCAATCTATGTACATAAGCTTTAACATTCTCATCTTTATACATATGTAGGAGCTCAAATTATGTCTCCAAATTCTGAAACTTTTCCTCTTTGACTCTTTCATCACCTTCACACACCTTTTCCAAAGCATCCCATACTTCCTTAGCAATTCTTATATTTTGAACTTTAATCAACTTAGAATATACAAGACTGTTCTTCAAAATGTACTTCGCCTTATTGTTCACTTCATGTGCCTTGATCTCATTAGCCGTAATCGGACCATTAGCAAGAGGAGTGTAAAGATTCTTGTAAGCTTTCTCTACATCATATTCACAATACTCTATATATTCTTTCATTAGTATATTCCAAATAGCATAATTAGTTTCGTCGAACCTCGGATAATCATGAGTAACTTTTCCAACCATCCCAGACCTTCCTTAAGCGGTTAAGCTCTTCTCAAAGGAACCAAGCTATGATACCAATTGTTAAACAAGACAACTGAGAGGGAGGTGAATCAGTTGTAGCAAATTTAAACCTTTAAATCATATACTGGAACAAATCCTTAACATTGCTAAAATGATTAAACATCAAGTGTAAGTGCAGAAACTGAAAACCATCACACAAACACAACACCAAATTTACATGGAAACCCCAATGAGGTAAAAACCACAGTGAGGATTAACTCACACTATAGAGAATATCAAAACCGATTACAAAGGCTCATTGCCAAAACAAGGACTCGCTGTCTGGATCAAGATTCACTGTCCAATAGGGTTAACCACCTAGAGGGCTCACTGCCATAGAGATACAAAGAAGATAGAAAAGATATGTTACAGAGAGAAGACAATCGCAATGCAACAAAGATTTCCACCATGATTTTCTCAACCACTTGTAGACATGCATGAATTATAGAGTACATCCTCAGCTCACTACATCAAGAAACTCAACATTTAGACTTCACACTAATTTTCCACACTTGCATCACACACACCCATTGATTCGCATCTATTTCACATCTATCTACTCTATTTCTTTGTGCTTATCTCTTGTCCTTCTTTCACCACTAACTCATCCTATGTTTATACCATCTTCAACTTTGAAACATATCCAAAGTTGGTCATCCATCAATAAATTTAAATTAGGTTTGTGCCAAGACATCCTAGGGTGGAATTAGAATGAGGTAAACCCAAACACATGCTTGATGAGGACCAAAATAGGTCCAAAACACTTCAAAAATTCCAAAGGTAGTGTTTAACACAAGGTTGGCCAACCCAATGTAAAACACATAGAACAATTAAGTATGATCATTCTAGATACCAAAATTATCTTCAACACGATCACAACAACTCTATAACTGCAAGTCATAAGACTTAACCAAACAGAAATCCAGACCGACCTTATTTCTCTTGGACCTTAGCCAGATACAGAGAAAACCACAATTCACAACTGGTGAACATAAATCGCATTGTACAATGAATCAAAAGCCAAAAATCTAGATATAGCAACTTCCAACAAGCATGATCAACATATCTGAACCACAAAAACATAGGAGAAAATCTCAAAGCAAAACCCAGAGAATCCATTAAACACCTACAACCTTTCTTCAATACAATTTTCCCAATATCCTCGACATATACATCCAATAACCTGCATCCATGAAATTAATGACAACAACTAGTTGATAACCAATTGACTAGTTGACATCAATTAAAACACCTTGCAACAACTTCTTCATACTTGCAACACTATTTTCTCTTATTTCATTAGGAAATGAGATCTCTACAAACAATTGACTTACAACCCTTAGGTAAGTCAACTCAATAGGGGAATCTGTTGATTTTCTTATGATTGAGGATGAGGGTATTAGCCTAAACAAAACTTTTGGGAGAAAAACTAAAAATAGTAACTCAACTCAATTATGCTCATTCAAACTTCAAATATCAATTTAAAGCATAATACAAACAAAAACAACAAAGTTTCAGCAGATCTGGAAATGGCAGAGTGATGTGTACCTATCACCAAAATGCAGTTTTAGAAGGCTACTTGGGACTCATTCGCCCATAGGTGAATGGGTCTTTGTGCAAAGGTTTCAATCAGATTTTGAGATCCTTCGGTGTCAGTTTGTAACTTCTATTTGATTTGGGTGTCAGTGTCAACAATCAAAAATAAGGTCTCTAGGTGAGATTTCATGAATTGACAACAAATACGACAACTTTTTGCAACTTTGCAACTTTCCAATATTTCTCTTTAAGAGATCTACAATCCTTCTTTAACCTATAAACCTGCACATTCACAAAGAGGAGAAGAATATTTATTTTTGGTGGATGGGGGTTTTCCTTGGTCAAACCCCATTTGGGTAATTAAACCTCAAATTGAAACAATGAAACATGAAAGGAATGATGAATGAACAATGCTATGTTGCAACTCACCAAACCCTTGAATAAACCTTTAGAAGACTAAAATCTTTATCTTGATCTTGCATGAAATGACTTCAATAATGTGGATCTTTATACTTGAAATATGACTTGAATTTTGACTTGGATATTGACTTGGATCTTGAAACCTACATCACAATGTTAGCTCCAAAAATATGCATGATGCAAAAGACTTTGACATGATGCTTGAGATCTTGATTGCTACAATAAATCATTGATAAATCTACTCTTGAATTCCCTTGATCATAATCTTTTCTCTTGTAATGCTTGCATAAAGTGTGCTCTTGCTTCTCATGAAAAACTTCTAGGCTTCTTTCAATAAAATGACCTTGTATTTATAGATATGTATCCTTAATTTCCAAAAATTTAAACATTACAAACTGACATTGAAATTTGAATTTGGGGATATTAAAATATCACCAAAAAAATATTTTAAATTTGGTTTCAAAGGCCTAGGGAGGACCCATTCACCTATGGGTGAATGAGTCCTAGGTCCCTATTCCTGGAACACACATTGCTCAAGGTAAAGTATTATGTGTTGGCAATAGTTGTTGTCGAGTTTCTCCATCAGAAAATGTAATTTATTAGGATTATAGATGTAAAATATGGCTTATTAAAGCATAATTAAGTACAATTTAATTGAGGGGACCCAAACAAAGTGTGGAAATATAAAGGAGTACACTTTCCTACACTACAAAAACTATAAGGTTATATATTTGTATCTCTCTTTTCTTCTTGATTGATATCAAAACAAGCCACTATGAACTCATGCATTTCTCTTGGATACAAACTTTATTCTTGCAGTTTGAATTTAATAATGATTTATATTTATAATTTAAATAATTTTATTTAGTGCACTAAGATTATAGGTTATAAATTTGTTTACATATTCTAATAAAAAATCATACACCATTAAATATTAAATGTGGTCATAGACATCATATTTCCATAAGTGGTGGAAATATTGTTATTAATGGAGCTTGATCTTGTTTTGATTAATAGGGAAAAGAAAGTTTTGAAGGGACTCGAAACCCTTTACATCAGAAACAAAATGTTTCTCCAAAAAATAACCAAAAGTCTACCAGCAGCAACCCAACAACCAAAAAATTAACCACCATGGGTGCCAAAGTATAATAAGACAGTCAACAACCAGTGACACCCACCAGCAAAATAATGGACATAAGAAAAACACCAAATAGAAACAGAAAGAAACAAAAAACTAGTTAAGGCCACTTAGAGTTTTGGCCACCTCAATCTATTGGTTTTTATGTTTTTCAACCATATCCAGCAATTCCTTCTTCTTAGCATCAAACGCTTTCTTCCAATCAGTCGCTCCTCTACCAACAGGATCCTTGTCATCATCCTTCACAGTTTTTTTACCCTTACCCCTAGCCATTTTCTCTTTCTCCATGATCTTCAAGAAGAAAACTTGATCTTCTCTGAGCTGCCCAATTTTCTTAAGAAGAATTTCCAAAGCTTTTGCACTATTCTTAACTGAGATATGGCTAACCTGCAACAATTTTTTGATATCCCCATTAATACTAGCAACCTTGGCCTCAAGGGCCTACAATCTATCCTCACACAAAGCCTTGAAATCATTAAATGAACCTTCCAGTTCCACCATTCTATCAATGAGGATATTAGACATAAAGGCCTTCTGAGCATTCTCCATATTCTCCTTTAACCCTCTTATCTTAATATTAATTTTATTGAATTATTGTAGGGTAAATTTGGCCAATTTGAAGGTGCTTGTGGCCCCAACCCCCGCCATGTCCAGTAGACCAAACATAGTAGTATCATCCTCGTCCAGGTACAAAAAATCCTCCGACAGAGGAACAATATTCAAGGGTAGATTAACATTTTTCTTTTCCTCCACATTCAGATCCTCAACCTCCTTCATAAGGGACACCTTCGACATGTCATGAACTGGAGAATCATCCACCATCACTATTTTATTCATAGGAACCTTTCCTTCCTCAATTTCCTTAGGGTCCATGGCTATAACAATAGAAGCCTTCTTCTTCAAATTGGCCAATCTCTTCGAAAATCTCCTCGGTTTCTCAACCGACCCAACATTGACCTGGGCCCCAACCTCAAGAGACCCACCAACAACACCTTTACCAACAACCAAATCCATAGCCTTGGGAGAGGACCCATCTGACCCAACCTCTGTGTCATCACTCCCAGAAGAGGCCAGCCTCTTAGGTGCCCTATTGTTCTTGGAACCCACCACCTTCCTTTTCTTGGAAGCCGAAGCCATGGCCATAGGGAAAGCAATGTCCTCATTCTCATCCCATTCATCCTCCTCCTTCGATGAGGATTTTGAATCAGATGACCCAGATAAAGCACTAAAAGCCTCTTCCTTGCCTTTGATGACCTGAGTTGGGGTTAGAGATTGGACATGTTCCATAATAAGAAAAATATGTCCATGGAGGGCAGGGGCCCTTCTTTTCTTCAAATGAGCATACATCGAGGATTCCAAAGAAGATAAAAGGAAAAAGGGAAAGGAAATAAATAAACCATGCTTGAAGTGATTCAAGAGAGTGAAGTGGTGACTAAGGAAAGCCTTAAATATCCCTTCCAGTGTCACGTAATGCATCATCACCTCCACAACCCTAGACCAGATTTTCTTGAGGGAGGTTCTATCATAGCCCTAGTTCTCCAAATTGACCAAATTCTTCCTCTCGTCATCCTTAAAAAACTGGGTCATCGCTTCTTCATTACTCTTTTTATCTTTGAAATTTTTCCTTCCCATAGTCAACATGCCAATAACAGTTGCAATAAGTTCTTCATTCACCTCCACCTCCATCCCTTTCAACACCAGCTTGTGGTTATGCCAGAGTGAGACAAACTTGGCCAAGGCATTAGGACCATGCCTGTGTAATCTCTCCAAAAATGTAGTGAAGTTGCGATGACAAAGGATGTTCCAGAGTTTCTTCTTCCTCTAAATATCACTGCATGAATGTGGCTCAACTCTACTTCTATCACCACCCATGGTAGCCCAAACATAACATAAAAAACTCTAGTGAAAACAATCCAGACAAAAGCGCACAACCCATAAAACACCCATAAAGTGTGCCAAATGGGAATAAGTACAAGGCCATAAAAACCACAACTACTTATCTGAATCCATCATTTCTTAAAATGTTTATATCATCCTTGGGAATGATTGACCCTTCCTCCCGTGAGTGAAATTCACTAAGGCTGACAGCCAAATTGGCAAAAAAGTTGGCAAGAGAGTTTCCTTCCTGATAAACGTGAGAGATGTGAGTCTCATCACAAGATTGTAACATCATTACCATATATTTTATTAGCTAATCCACATTTCGGCTTGGGGGATGAGTACCACGCAAATAATTTATGATGTTCATAGAATCACCTTCCACCCAGATTTTGGAAAATCTCTTGCTAATAGCATATCTGACACTCATGAACACAGCCTCCGCCTCTGCACGATGATTGTTCTGAGTACCCAATGGATCCTGAACTTGTTATAGGTCTATTTTTTTGGTGTTTTTGTAGTCGTGTTTAGAGTCGAGGTTTAGGGAATATTCCCCCAATTAGGGTTCAATGGCGGCACCCTCGAAGCCAAATTTTAGATACATTTTTAGATTGTAAGATGTTATAATTTTATAATAAATCTACAACACTCATCATTCAATCATAGATCTAATGGTAGAGGTTATGTTAGAATTTTTTCCCTAGAAGACAACCCTCCTTACACAAGGGCCTTGTGTTACGACTATGTATTCTAAGAGGATATTGTGAGAGGGTGAAGAGGAAATTGCAATGGATGTGTTGTAGGTTGTATCCCTTTATTTTGTTGGATGAAATAAAGGACTACTTGTTTCTCCTTAGATGTAGCCAATATTGGGTGAACCATGTATATTCATGTTATTGTGTTTTATATTTTATTTTTTTATTCTTTTTATTGCATATTGCTTTGTGATCCCATTCTTAACAAATATCATGCCATGCAAGTAGTCTATACTTGAGCCCAATATTGTTCATTTTCTTAGGTATTTAGTCTACCAAGGGCTTTTGATTGGTGACATACTTATGTATGTTTGTTTAGCTCATCCTAAATACCCAGGTTGAGGTTTATCAAAGTCCTTCAAACACCTTTGTTGTCTTTCCCTTATGCCCAAGATGCTTGGAAATGGACCCAAGTATTTTCTCTCCCTTTCATCCAATATTTTTTTCTTAGTGGACTACATTGTTTTGAGATACAACTCCCCAATTGAGTCACATTACTATAATTTGTAATTTCTTTAGAGCTTGCATTTTGTTTTAGCATTGAAAGGTTAGAAATTGTCCCATTTTTAATGCAAAATCTATAGATTGTTTTTTTTTGTCTCAATGAGAAATATTGTGTATTTACCTATGTTTATTTTTACATGCAAGCACCAGCAAAGAAGGTGGTGTTGGAATTCTAGCACCTATAGGACCTCCTCAATGACTAGTTGAGTGCTTCATGCACTATGAGTAAAGTTCCAATTGATGGTAACACTTAGAGAACACTACAACCAACTCCTTGTCAATAGAAGAGTTGTTAGAAGTAAAGCTACATACCATAGGGGAATGGTTCTAGTTAGGTGTTGGGTGATAGCAAAACATTTTTCATGCCTTTGTTGCTTAGCTAGGGAATGGTGTCGCTTATAACATGAGATTGTAACAATGAAAAATAGATTCTTGATTTTCCTTCTAAAAAATCATCCTCTAGACAAATAATCTTTTCTCCCTCCTAATACAATGACCTATTCTTGATGACAAGTATAATGCACTTCTTATTTTAATTATTTATACACTTCTTTGATTGTAAACCTTTACTACTCATCAAAAAAATGTTTCCTATATTTAACCAAACATTTACCATGAACAAGATCACACAATGGAGGTACTTTGGAGAGAGATCTCAATCTATCTATAGTAAATGGAATGTTGACACTCGAGCAAAGAGCATATGTGAAGGAAATGGCTATCCAGCCCTCAAAACGACATGGGGCATTTGATACCCCATGCACCTGCATACTCTGACTACCTGTGCATACTCTGACTTCCCATGTGCCATTTGCCAACAGACTAACAATTTAGTGCAACAGCCATATTTGTCGGCTCTTTTTTACTGTGCCCAATATATGGGAACTATATATATAATATGTTTTCTAATATTTTAATATATATAATATTTTTTTTAATATTTTAAATGTTCTCTAAATTTATTAATTAATTTATGATGAAAATATATATTTGGCAAGTATATTAATTTATGATAAAAACATATATAGTATAATTTAATAGTAAATGGTATAATATTAAAATTATATATTTAATATATATAGTAAATGTATATTTTTGCTATACATTGATATATATTAATATATATATTTAATATATATATATTATATATGTTTTCATCATAAATTAATAATGAAAAAAATATATAATTATAATATAATATAAATATTTTAATTATAATATATAATATAAATATTTATGCCATTTATCTATTATACTATTCATTTACTATTTATACTTATAAATACATATAAATATAATTTAATTATAGTTATAATATATATTATAGATTATTATATTTACTATAATAAGAAAAAAAACATATATTTAATATATAATATATTGTATAAACATATAAAAATATTAATATATATTATATTTATATTTATATGTATTTATATAAATATAAATAAATTATATTTATATTTATACAACATATATGTTTTTGATATAAAAAGCAGCAAAAATAAGGGTGTTGTCCCATCAAAACAAGGCAACCAAGGCCATCCAAAGCAAATACATTAAGAGCATAGTGACAACAGAGTAAACCAAGCCATCACCCCTAGCAAATCATATCAAAAACTCCAAAACAACACTAAACACTAAATAATAAAAAGAGTCCATCATGCAGGCATGATACAGAGCAGTCAAGTCCATAGACCCCCAGGGGTCAAACCAGCCATAAAACAACATATACATACTAACAGTCATAGATAAACTATCAAAAAACTTAAAGAACAAAAATCCTAATTCTTTTCTTCCATGCATGGTTTGTCCTTAATAGCAGTCACCCAATCCATCGTGAGGAACTTAAGCAATTCCTTAAAGCTAGCATCCTCCTCACCATCATTCATGAACTTATCCTTCTGCAACAGATATAAACTAGTAGTCAACCTATGCATGACCTTCAAGGAAAAGTGTGACACTTCTTGAACCTGTTTTTCCAATCTCTTGATTCTCCCTTTCAGCTTGTCAAATTTGTCTCCTGCCTGTTCCTTTTTATTATAATCTTCTTTTAAGGGGGCATTTCCCTTAGCCGTATTAGAGGCTTGGGGTTTAATGGCAGAGACCTTCTTCAAACTTTTAGACATGTGGGAGACACTACTTGCCGAGACAGACTGATCCTCCCCACCCACCACCTGTTCCTCGAGATTTTTGCTGTCACTCCCATTACCATTATCTGAATCTAAAGCCTCCTTGAGACTTCCCACTTTATTTTACTTAAAGACCAATCTATTGGATTTGTGGGGGGTATTAGCTTCTTCAGTGATTTCGATATTGGAATCAATTTGGTGGAGGCAGAATTTTATTTTCTTAGAAGCTTTGTCCTTGGGTCTCGGGGTAGGAGCAACATGTTTTTTATCCTTACCCTTTTCCCTCGGAACCATCGCAGGGGACGTGCCATGGGGAAGGGCTTTCAAAGTTGTAATTTTTAAGCATTTTTTCTTGCTTGGGATAGACACATCCAGAATGCTATTAGAAGGGGGAGTAGAGGAAACCAGGGTTTCGTCAAGAGTGGGTGGACAAGGGACTTCTTGCACAGTGATAGGTTGAGTAGGGAAAAGGGCCATATGAAAATGGTAAAGCCTAGACATAAGGCCTTGGTATAGGATGGTGTAATTGTTTCCAAAAAATGAGTCTTCATTAAACTCTGAAACAGTGCTATCCAGAGAATGGAAAAGGAAAAACGGAATGGAAATATACTGGTTATTCCTAAGGTGGTTGAGGAAGTTAAAATGGTAATAGTAATAAATTCCATACCTTCCTTCCATCATGAAGTACTTCATGATCACCATACAAATTTTGTCCCGCGGTTCTGGAAGCACCTCCCGATCATAGCCACCTCGTAGCTTTGATGAGTTTCTCCTCACCCCGGAAGAACTGGTTAAGACTAATCTGGTCTGGCACTTTCGTGGTTTTCTTCCAGGTACGACCACTATTCAGAAGTCTCGTAGCTCTAGCAATAACCTCCTCAAAGACTTCAAAATAAATTTTTCCAATGGTAACCCTATCATCATTCTAAGAGGTGACAAACTTAATTGATAGGCACTTGTCGTGCCCAGTCATGTTCTCCATATACTGGGCAATGTCGCCCTCTTTGCAAATGTGCCAATAGTGGCATTCGCTTTCCATTCGTCACACTTGTCTGGCTCCACGCGTACTCTGTCCCCACCCATAGAGCTCACAAAAAAGTCATAGACCACTGAAACAGTAAAGAGATAACCAGGGAAAAAGCAATGGCAGCCAATTCTAGAAACGTCGACAAGGAAAGGGTTGGTTAGAAGTGACAAGAAAAGTCAAAAAATAAGGCAATAAATGCCAAATCTCACATCCCACGCAAAGGTAGCAGCTCCCTCGTGTGAATCACCCCAGGCACGTAAGGGCATGATATTGGCGTAATACTTAGCCAGCTCAAAAAATCTAATAAAATCTGCTAACTTATGAGGCTCAGCATGAAAATTTAGGGGGTTCAAAAAATGATGACTCCACCAGCCACTAGGGGTAGAAAGACTCGCCTTACCATCAGCCCAAAAGAGGTCGTACATGCCAAAGGACAATCGCATGATATCCATCACCTCACATAACAGCCAATTATTCAAAACCATGCTCCCACCAGAAATACTAACCAAAGTTAGTAGGAGCCTGGCTAAAATGAGAAAACACCATCTAGGGCTCATCATTTAAATTGTTTAGATCTTCCCTTAAACAAGCCAGATCCGAGGGGGGAAAAAAATCAACTTTTCGCCAACACCATAGCCCTTCAATATCAAGACCCATTGCTGCCAAGCTGTCAGCAGTCGCATTCCCCTCCCTATATACATGTTGGATAGTAAAGTCTTGGAGACCAATTAGGAGGGAGAAAATGTCCTCCATAATACCTTTTAAAGACCACCCCGCAATCATCTTTCCTTTAGTGGATTCCACTATTAGCATCGAGTTGCCTTCAATTTCCATGGTCTTGACGTCAAGTGACAGCGCAATTCTAAGACCCCAAAAAAGGACCATACCTTCAGCCTGATTGCTAGTGTGATCTTTTAGTTTCCCAACATAGGCAGCCACCAGGCCACCGACATGATCCCTGATAATACCACCTCTAGCTGCCATACCTCCCCTAGCCACCCCATCAAAATTTAGCTTAACCCACGATGGCTTAGGGGTTCTCCATTTAGTATTCTTCCTAATGATCATTTTGGAATTATCAAATCTTTGGAACTCACTAGGCAATTTCCAAATAGTAGCTATGCTTCTATCCCAAGTAGACGGGGGATTACTAGGCATCTTCCATTTACAAGTGGAAATGTTATCCAGGAGGAGCTTATTAAGGATTATCAACAAACCATCTACATTGTTCATCGTCTCTCTGAAAATCATGTTATTCCTTTCTTTCCACAGACACCAGCAAATGTGAGGTGGAATAAACTGCCAAAGCAATCAGATTAACGGATGTTTGGAAGGGCATTTCCAATTTAAGATAAATTGGTGAATATCTCTATCAAATATCCAAGAGATGTTCAACCTTTGTAAAACATTCTACTAGACCTGGGAAGCAAACTGACAATGAATAAAAAGATGAGAAATAGTTTCTTCTTCCCTTCTACAAAGAGTACACGAATTAGGGAATTGAAAGCCCTTCTTAACAAGGTTATCAATGGTTAAAATTTTACCATGAATGGAATTCCACCAAAAGAAATTTATTTTAGGAATGAGTTGATGAATCCACACCTTCTTCCAACAATGCTCATCACCATCAATCTTAAGAAGCAGTTGGTAAGAAGACTTAACAGTGAACTCCCTTGAGTGGCTCTTTATCCAGAATATCCTATCCTCTTTGGGAAATAAAGGAAGTCTAACCATATTTAGAAGCTTCTGGAGCTCCACAAACTTAGGAAGAAGGTTCGGCCAATGTAAGAAAATCAAATTTAGAATTTTCCATTTAGCTCTGGGTGAAGTATAATCAGCAATGTAAGTACCAATAAGATCTTTAGCGTGCTCCCTCAGTATATTAAAATGACTGTCAGCAAGGGGTCTACCCCCAATCCAACAGTCCTCCTAGAATCTAATTGATCTCCCATTTCCAATTTTCCATATGACCCCTTCCTTCAAAAGGGATCTGCACTTAAGAATGATGTTCCAAATTTTAGAGCCAGAAGGGAGACCAACCAAGTCCAGGGCTCTAAAAATAGTCCCTGATTAAGATATTTAGCCTTCATTATTCTGCACCATTCAACCTTCTCTTGCACCAAATTCTAGCCAATCTTGGCAATAAGAGCTTTATTCATATTAGAGATCTTCCTAATCCCCAGGCCCCCTTAACACTTGGGATGGTAGACAGTGTCCCAATTCACAAGGGCAAGCCTTTTCTTCTCCTCCACTCTCGTCTAGAGAAAGGATCTTTGAATTCTTTCTAGCTTTTCGGCCATGGAGCCTGAAATCCTAAAGAGAGAGAGGAAGTAGACCGAAATTCCTTGAAGGGAGGCCTTAAGAAGTTGGAGTTTACCAGCATTACTAAGAAGTTGACCCTTCCAACTAGCAAGCTTCTTTTGCAATCTCTCCAAAATACTATTCCAAAAGTTGTGTGACACCTCCTTAATAGTTAATGACAAACCCAGGTAGGTTCCAGGAAGAGAAGCACTAAGACAACCCAGGATGGATAAGATATTAGCTTGGAGATTAGTCTTAGTGTTGAAGAAATAGACACTACTTTTGTTATAATTTATGCATTGACCAGAGGCACTAGCATAAGCTTTGAAGGAGGCACTTCCATTCTCTAGCTTCAATCACTGAGGACTTTCCAAAAAGAAACGTATCATCAACAAACTGTTGGAGAACAGAGGGGGGAGGGTGGAGGCATCTCTGATTCCCTAAATCTTCCCTAAGTCAAGGAGGGATAGAAAGTTCCTACCCAAAACCTCAGCCACCATAATGAATAGGTAGGGAGAAAGGGGTTCCCCCTATCTAAGTCATTTTCCCACCTTAAAGAACCCCCAAGGAATCCCATTGACCAACACTGAAAATTGGACAGATTACACACACTCTCTAATGATGCCAATCACTCTATCATTAAAACCAAACTTAGCAAGGACTAAATACAAAAACTTCCATCTAACCCTATCATAGGCTTTAGAAATGTCAAGTTTGAAAGCCATACCTTGGTTCTTGATTTCTCCATAGAATGAATTATTTCATGGGTCATAATAGCAGCATCCAGGATTTTTCTTCCTAGCACAAAACCATTCTGACTTCTACTGATGATTTTGTCTAATAAAGGATTCAATCAGTTGACAAAGACTTTGGAAAAAATCTTGTACACAAAATTGCATAGACTTATAGGTCTGAAGTCAGTCATGTGCTTTGGATCTTGCACTTTAGGGACTAACACAATAAAAGTATTGTTCAATTTCTTTAACAATTTACCAGTCCTGAAGAAATCTTTAATAGCCATGGTAACATCGTAGCTGACAATGTCCCAGTACTCTTGAAAGAAAGTCGAGGGGAAACCATCAAGTCCCAAAGCTTTATAGGCTCCCATAGCAAAAACAACAGTCTGAACCTCCTCCTCAGTCACTAGGGCACAGAGTTGAAGACTTTCATGCTCACTTATACCATGTGAGAGGTGCCCTAGAAGCCTCGCCTGAAGCTTGGCAGAAGGGGAGTTTCCAACATCTGAGTAGATCTATCTAAAATACCGTTCAACAACCTCCCCAATTTTTTCAGCCTCCTTGACTTCCTGATTATCATCATTCATCAAACACTTAATGGTATTCCTCTTCTTATGTCTATTGGTCGTCCTATGAAAAAAAGAAGAGTTCATGTCGCCCTCCTTTAGCCATTGGACCCTAGATATTTGCTTCCAGTATATTTCTTCTTTACTTAACATATCCTTCCACTTTTTTCTCCAATTTTCCTCCTCAACATGTAAAGGTTGCAGAGAATGGACTGAGGCCATAATCTTTTGGATCCCCTCAAGCTTATCCTTGACCATCTTTTTACTCTTGAAGAAGTCACCAAAAGTCACCTTGGACCAACCTTTAACTTCTTTTATAATAAGCTCCATTTTTTGGGATATTCTATACATTTCGATCAGTGAATAGGGTGGCTCCACTGAGTCTCAATGTGTTTTCTAAAATCTTGGTGAGACATCTGGATAATCTCAAATCTGAAAGGGTGTGGCCCCAAAAATGGCTTGTTCAACCACTGAAGGAGGATTGGGCTATGATCAGAGACAGACCTGGGGAGGGAGACAAGGGAGGCATTGCATCCATGGTCCCAACCATCTAAGACAAGGACTCTATCCAACCGAACCTGAATAAGGTGATTGCCTTTTCTATTATTCGACCACATGAAAGGATTGCCCTTTAATTCCAAGTCAAACAACCCAGATTTGTTAATGAATTCAGCCAGGTCATTCATACTATCACTATAGTCCATTAAGCCACCTAGCTTCTCCGAAGGAAAAAGGGGGGAGTTAAAGTCCCCAACCACCATAAACAACTCATTTTTGTTAATCAGCATTAAAGATGACACTTCCTCCCACATATTTTTTCTTCCACCTCTAGAATTGGGCACATAGATATTAAAGTGCCAAGTGAGATTATTAGCTTTAAGGGTCATAGCAAGGTAGTTCTAAGAAAAATAAAATGCCTCGCCCAAAATTTTAGGATTCCATAAGGTGGCAATACCTCCCGAAGCACCATCCGCCTCACTATAATCGAAGGCAGATCCCGGCCAAATTTTATTAACAGTAGAGGAAAATGTCTAGTGAGTCATTTTGACTTCCTGGAGCAAAAGAATATCAATCTTCATATCAATAATATAGTGCCTTAAGGAACATTGATTTAGAGGACTATTTAGTCCTCTCATGTTCCATGAAAGGAACTTCATTTCTTACTCTTGTGAGCTGAATCAAGGGTAGATTTCCTGTCGATGGCAATGTCTCCAACCGTGGCTTTGTGCCTAGACAATGTTTCTGAAGGTCTTCCAACTCTACTTTTAGTTCCAACATCCACTTTCTCGTTCCTCATTTTCCTTTTTGAGTTATGCCAATCCTCCAAGTTATCACCCTTCGATTAGGTTATCAAAGAACAAGATTTAAAGTTTGGGGAGAGAATAATATACTTAGTTACTTCCACAGAATAGTCTTCCATAGAAGCCAGTTGAGAAGAGGGAATGCACGAGTTAGTATACACTAACTTAGAGGGGGTAGTCAACTTGGATCCCCCCAAACACTGAGAAGAGGCTGAAACATCAACCAAGGTCTCACATCCAGGATTGTGAGCACCGCCGACATCCAATTTCTTAATGCCAAAGTCCAAACACACAGTGGACAAAGGAGAACACCCAGACCTTTCCTCCTCCTTGCGAACAAGGGAGCCCAACACCAAGTCCACATCCATTAGAGGGGAAATTTCACCCTCCTCGAGCCCTTTGGAACCGCTTAAAGTCTTTGAATTAGTTTCAATCTTGTTTCCAAAGACAAGGGATTTCAGTAGTTCATTCAACTAGTTAGTAAAGGGGTAGTCTTCTAAATCACTCGATTTCAAGGTTTCACCAACCCCACTAGTGCTTGGGAATTTATCCTAAAGCACCAAAGGACAGGAAGGATTTTTCTCTTTCAACGGAGCATCCTTTGTAACAACCTTCTTGCAATCAGAAATAACATGACCCTATTTACCACACTTCTGGCAGAACAAGGTGGCATTCTCATAAACAATAGCTTGAGTCCACTTTCCCCATTTAGATTTAAGAGTGATAAAGTTGGGGAGAGCTTTATTAATGTATAGCAAAAATATATATTTAATATATATATATACATGTATATGTATGTATGTATATATGTATGTATATATATACATATATATATACATATGTGTGTATATATATATGTATATGTATATGTATATGCATATATAGAATATGTTTCCTAACATTTTAATAAATATTAAAAATATTAAATATATATATTAATATAAATTAATATATAATTTTAAATTTATACTATTTACTATTAAAATATATTATATGTGTTTTATCATAAATTAATATATTTACCAAATATATTTTTTCATCATAAATTAATTAATAATTAAAAATTATATAATATAAATATTTTAATTATAATATATAATAAAATATATAATATAAATATTGATTAAAAAATATTATATGTTCTTTAAATTTATTAATTAATTTACTATATATGTTTTCATCATAAATTAATTAATAAATTTAGAGAACATTTAAAATATTAAAAAACATATTATATATATTAAAATATTAGAAAACATAATATATATATATATATATAGTTCCCATATATTAGGAATGGTAAAAAAAACTAACAAATATGGTCGTTGCACTGAATTGTCAGTCTATTGGCGAATGGCACACATGTGGTCAAAGTATGCATGGGTGGTTAGAGTATTTAGGTGCACAGGGCATCGGATGCCCCATGTCATTTTGAGGGTTGGATAGTCATTTCCCCTCATTAATAACCGCGTGTTGATATCAAGCTTCCATGTGATGGATTTGACAGAGGGATGTCAAATCTTAGGATCTTGGGCCTTGCCACATACCTTCTGGGGTATGTTTCAACAACCAAATTTTGTCAATATATTTAAAAGTCTTCAAATATCGCTAGAAGGTACTCAAGGCATCACTAAACATGCCCTTTCGATCACCTGCAATCGAGTACATAGATATTCTCTAGAGGGGGTAGATTTATCCCGGATTGATGTAAGATTTAAGTTGTTTTTCCTTTTTTGAAAGCATTAGTGGTTGGTGAGTTTTAGCACTAGAAAAATTGCAAAACCTCTCATAGAGTAGTAGCCTTCTTTCTTCCTTGATTGGCTAATGGAGACAAGTAGGATAAATAGGCAGCTATTTTTTCCAATCATGCCATGGGAGGCCAAAATTAGGGGCAAGGTACAAACTATGTAATTACACCAGGTTTTCGAGATTGACTACACAATGGCCCATTTTGTGGTACACAATATTTGCAGCCAAAGTATACTAATGGGGCTGAGGAAAGGGTTATTCATTGGTACAATCTTATTTCGACCCTTATGTCAAACATTATGAACATTGTGTAGGAGCCAAATATTGTTCACCCAATTGGGGTGCGACTTATTCATGATGACCTATATAACCTTAACAGGTGGAATATGGCTCTGCAAGGATATGACAACAACTAGGGTAACGCAATGATAAGGGGCTTATTTATATTGGATATGCTATGCACTTCTCCCACAACAGAAAGAATTTATAAGGCCATGCAATTGGAGCTTGTGGTAGGGAACAAGGGGCTCTTCAGTAGGGCTCTCTATTAGCACGCCTATGAAATCAATGTGGAGTTGGGGCACAATATGTGACGAAGTATTCAACTCTATTAGACTCTTGATATTCCATGCCCAGGATTGGGCTCTAACCCTACCACAAGCCTACATCCAAGGGCTGCAACAACAAGCGCAAACAGAGGGAACTCAAGAACCAAAGGAGGAGCAAGGAATGGGGAAATGGCTATTCAGCCCTCAAAACGGTATGGAGCATCCAATGCCCCATGCACCTACATACTATGACCACTTGTGCATACTTTGACTACCCGTGTGTCATCAGCCAACAGATTGATAATTCAGTGCAACAGCCATATTTGTCCAAAAAAAATTACCATGCCCAATATATGGGAACTATACATATATTATGTTTTATAATATTTTAATATATATAATATGTTTTTTAATATTTTAAATGTTCTCTAAATTTATTAATTAATTTATGATGAAAACATATATAGTAAATTAATTAATAAATTTAGAGAACATATAATATTTTTTAATCAATATTTATATTATATATTATATTATATATTATAATTAAAATATTTATATTATATTATATATTATATAATTTTTAATTATTAATTAATTTATGATGAAAATATATATTTGGTAAATATATTAATTTATATTAATATATATATTTAATATTTTTAATATATATTAATATATTAGGAAACATATTATATATATATACATACATGTATACATATATATGCATATATATACATACATATATATACACACACATATGTTTATGTATATATATGGCCACTGCACTAAATTGTCAGTCTGTTGGTAGATGGTGCATGAGCGGTTAGAGTATCCAGGTGCATGGGGCATCAGATGCCCGATGCCGTTTTGAGGATTGGATAGCCATTTCTCCTCATTAATACTACATGTTGATATCAAGCTTCCATGTGATGGATTTAACAGAGGGAAGTCAGATCTTAGGATCTTGGGCCTTGCCACATACCTTTTGGGGTATGTTTCAACAATCAAATTTTGTCAATATATTTAAAAGTCTTCAAATCTCACCAAAAGGTACTCAAGGCGTCACCAAACATGTCCTTTCGATCATCTGCAATCAAGTACATAGATATTCTCTAGAGGGGGTATATTTATCCCCGATTGATGTCAGATTTAAGTCATTTTTTCTTTTTTGAAAGCATTAGTGGCTAGTGAGTTTTAGCGCTAGAAAAATTGCAGAACCTCTCATAGAGTAGTAGCCTTCCTTCTTCCTTGATTGGATAATGGAGATAGGTAGGATAAATAGGTGGCTATTTTTTCCAGTCGTGCCATCAGAAGCCAAAATTAGGGGCAAGGTACAAACTATGCAATTACACTAGGTTTTCGAGATTGACTACACAATGGCCCATTTTGTGATACACAATATTTGTGGCCCCAAAGTATGCTGATGGGACCGAGGAAAGGTTTAGTCATTGGTATGATCTTGTTTCGACCCTTATGTCAAACATTATGGACATTATGTAGGAGCTGAATATTGTTCACCCCATCGGGGCGCGACTTATTCACAATGACCTATATAACCTTAATAGGTGGAATATGGCTATGAAACGATATGACATCAACCAGGGTGACACAATGATAGGGGGCTTATTTACATTGGATATGTTACGCACTTCTCCTATGGATGAAAGAATTTATAAGGCCATGCAATTGGAGCTCGCGATAGGGAACATGGGGCTCTTCAGTAGGGCTTTGTTAGCATGCCTATGAAATCAATACGGATTTGGCCACCAGATGTGATGAAGTATTCAACTCTATTAGAATCTTGATATTACATGCCCAGGATTGGGCTCCAACCCTATCACAAGCCTACATCTAAGGGCTATAGCAACAAGCACCAACATAGGGAACTCAAGAACTGGAGTAGGAGCAAGGAATGGGGAAATGGCTATCCAGCCCTCAAAACGACATGGAGCATCGGATGCCCCATGCACCTACATACTCTAACCACTCGTGAATCATCTGCCAATAGACTGATAATTTAGTGCAACGACCAAATTTGTCAAAAAAAAAATTATCATGCCCAATATATGGGAACTATATATATTATGTTTTCTAATATTTTAATATATATAATATGTTTTTTAATATTTTAAATGTTCTCTAAATTTATTAATTAATTTATGATGAAAACATATATAGTAAATTAATTAATAAATTTAGAGAACATATAATATTTTTTAATCAATATTTATATTATATATTTTATTATATATTATAATTATATTATATATTATATATTTTTTTAATTATTAATTAATTTATGATGAAAATATATATTTGGTAAATATATTAATTTATGATAGAAACACATATAATATATTTTAATAGTAAATAGTATAATATTAAAATTATATATTAATTTATATTAATATATATATATTTAATATTTTTAATATATATTAATATATTAGGAAACATATTATATATATATACATATATATACATACACATATATACACACACATATGTATATGTGTATATATAGCCACTGCACTAAATTGTCAGTCTATTGGTAGATGGTGCACAAGCGGTTAGAGTATGTAGGTGCATGGGGCATCAGATGCCCCATGTCGTTTTGAGGGTTGGATAGCCATTTCTCCTCATTAATACTATGTGTTGATATCAAGCTTCCATGTGATGGATTTAACATAGGGAAGTCAGATCTTAGGATCTTGGGCCTTGCCACATACCTTTTGGGGTATGTTTCAACAATCAAATTCTGTCAATCTATTTAAAAGTCTTCAAATCTCACCAAAAGGTACTCAAGGTGTCACCAAACATGTCCTTTCGATCATCTGCAATCGAGTACGTAGATATTCTTTGGAGGAGGTAGATTTATCCCCGATTGATGTCAGATTTAAGTTGTTTTTCCTTTTTTGAAAACATTAGTGGCTGGTGAGTTTTAGCGCTAGAAAAATTGCAAAACCTCTCATAGAGTAGTAGCCTTCCTTCTTCCTTGATTGGATAATGGAGATAGGTAGGATAAATAGGTGGCTATTTTTTCCAATCGTGCCATGGGAAGCCAAAATTAGGGGCAAGGTACAAACTATGCAATTACACTAGGTTTTCGAGATTGACTACACAATGGCCCATTTTGTGATGCACAATATTTGCAGCCCCAAAGTATGTTGATGGGACTGAGGAAAGGGTTATTCATTGGTATGATCTTGTTTCGATCCTTATGTCAAACATTATGGACATTATGTAGGAGTCGAATATTGTTCACCCAATTGGGGTGCGACTTATTCACGATGACCTATATAACCTTAATAGGTGGAATATGGCTCTATAAGGATATGACATCAACCAGGGTGATGCAATGATAGGGGGCTTAATTACATTGGATATGTTACACATCTCCCACAGCTAAAAGAATTGATAAGGCCATGCAATTGGAGCTTGCGGTAGGGAACATGGGGCTCTTCAGTAGGGCTCTTTGTTAGCACGCCTATGAAATCAATACGGAGTTGACCACAAGATGCGATGAAGTATTCAACTCTATTAGACTCTTGATATTACATTCTCAGGATTGGGCTCCAACCCTATCGCAAGCCTACATCCAAGGGTTGCAACAACAAGCACCAACAGAGGTAACTCAAGAACTGGAGGAGGAGCAAGGAATGGGGAAATGGCTATCCAGCCCTCAAAACAGCATGGAGCATCCAATGCCCCATGCACTTGCATACTCTGACCACTCGTGTATACTTTGACCGCCTGTGCGTCATCCACCAACAGACTAATAATTCAATGCAACGACCATATTTGTCATTTTTTTTTACCGCGACCAATATATGGGATCTATATATATTATGTTTTCTAATATTTTAATATATATAATATGTTTTTAAATATTTTAAATTTTCTCTAAATTTATTAATTAATTTATGATGAAAACATATATAGTAAATTAATTAATAAATTTAGAGAACATATAATATTTTTTAATCAATATTTATATTATATATTTTATTATATATTATAATTAAAATATTTATATTACATTATATATTATATAATTTTTTAATTATTAATTTATTTATGATGAAAATATATATTTAGTAAATATATTAATTTATGATAGAAACACATATAATAAATTTTAATAGTAAATAGTATAATATTAAAATTATATATTAATTTATATCAATATATATATTTAATAGTTTTACTATATATTAATATATTAGGAAACATATTATATATATGCATACATACACACACACACACACACATACGTATATGTATATATATGGCCGCTGCACTGAATTGTCAGTCTATTGGCAGATGGTGCATGGGCGGTCAGAGTATGCAGGTGCATGGGGCATCGGATGCCCCATGCCATTTTGAGGGTTGGATAGTCATTTCCCCTCATTAATACTACATGTTGATATCAAGCTTCCATGTGATGGATTTGACAAAGAGATGTTAGATCTTAGGATCTTGGGCCTTGCCACATGCCTTCTAGGGTATGTTTCAACAACCAAATTCTGTCAATATATTTAAGTCTTCA
The DNA here is from genome assembly GCA_007258455.2 of Sequoia sempervirens. Classification (NCBI taxonomy): domain Eukaryota; kingdom Viridiplantae; phylum Streptophyta; class Pinopsida; order Cupressales; family Cupressaceae; genus Sequoia; species Sequoia sempervirens. Next base: position 38,264 of record VDFB02178979.1, read on the forward strand.
AATCTCACCAGAAGGTACTCAAGGCATCACCAAACATGTCCTTTCAATCATCTGCAATCGAGTACATAGATATTCTTTGGAGGGGGTAGATATATCCTTGATTGTTGTCAGATTTAAGTTGTTTTTTCTTTTTTGAAAACATTAGTGGCTGGTGAGTTTTAGCGCTAGAAAAATTGCAGAACCTCTCATAGAGTAGTAGCCTTCCTTCTTCCTTGATTGGCTAATGGAGATAGGTAGGATAAATAGGTGGCTATTTTTTCCAGTCGTGCCATGGGAGGCCAAAATTAGGGGCAAGGTACAAACTATGCAATTACACTAGGTTTTCGAGATTGACTACACAATGGCCCATTTTGTGATACACAATATTTGCGGCCCCAAAGTATGTTGATGGGACCGAGGAAAGGGTTATTCATTGGTACGATCTTGTTTCGATCCCTATGTCAAACATCATGGACATTATGTAGGAGCCGAATATTGTTCACCCAATTGGGGCACAATTTATTCACGATGACCTATATAACCTTAACAGGTGGAATATGGCTCTACAAGGATATAACATCAACCAGGGTGACTCAATGATAGGGGGTTTATTTACATTGGATATGCTACACACTTCTCCCGCGGCTGAAAGAATTTATAAGGCCATGTAATTGGAGCTCGCAATAGGGAACATGGGGCTCTTCAGTAGGGCTCTCTGTTAGCACGCCTATGAAATCAATACGGAGCTGGCCATAAGATGTGATGAAGTATTCAACTCTATTAGACTCTTGATATTACATGCCCGGGATTGGGCTCCAACCCTATCACAAGCCTACATCCAAGGGCTGCAACAACAAGCACCAATAGAGGGAACTCAAGAATCAGAGGAGGAGCAAGGAATGGGGAAATGGCTATCTAGCCCTCAAAACAGCATGGGGCATCTGATGCCCCTGCACCTACATACTCTGACCGCCTGTGCACCATCCACCAACAGACTGACAATTCAGTGCAGTGGCCATATTTGTCAGCTTTTTTTTATCGTGCCCAATATATTTGTCTAGACTTGAGCCTAATATTGTTCATTTTCTTAGGTGTTTAGTCTACCAAGGGCTTTTGATTGGTGGCATACTTATGCATATTTGTTTAGCTCGTCCTAAATACCTAACTTGAGATATATTGAAGTCCTTCAAACACCTTTTTTAGTTTTGCCCTTATGCCCAAGATGCTTGGAAGTGGACCCAAGTATTTTCTCTCCCTTTCATCCAATATTTTCTTCTTAGTGGGCTACATTGTTTTGAGATACAACTCCCTAGTCGAGTCATATTACTATAATTTGTAATTTCTTTAGAGCTTGCATTTTGGTTTAGCATTGAAAGGTTAGAAATTGTCCCATTTTTAATGCAAAATCTATAGATTGTTTTTTTTTTTTGTCTCAATGAGAAAGATTGTGTATTTACCTATGTTTATTTTTACATGCAAGCACCAACAAAGAAGGTGGTGTTGGAATTCTAGCACCTATAGGACCTCCTCAATGACTAGTTGAGTGCTTCATGCACTATGAGTAAAGTTCCAATTGATGGTAACACTCAAAGATCATTACAACCAACTCCCTACTAATAGAAGAGTTACTAGAAGTAGAACTATATACCATAGGGGAATGGTTCTAGTTAGGTATTGGGTGATATCAAGACATTTGTCATGCCTTTCTCACCAAGTTAGGGAATATTGGTGTCGCTTATAACATGGGATTATTAAAATAGAAGAAAGGTTCTTAATTTTTTTTCAAAAAAGTCATCTGTTTGGGTGGTTTCTACACAAGATAATCTTCCCCTCTCTCTTAATAGAATGACCTATAGACAAAAAGTATAATGTATTTTGATTAATCATACATTTCTTCCTTATTGTAAACCTTCCATTTTAACGTTTCTCATATTCAACCAAACATTTACCATGAATGAACAAGATCACATAATGGAGGTACTTTGGAGAGAGATCTGGATCCATCTACAATAAATGGAATGTTGACACTCGAGCAAAGAGCACATGTGAAACCCTTTGCTTCCCCAAAGGTTAACATCTCATGGTTGGCATCCCTTGATGAGACAACACTCGCCATGGTATCCCTTTGCACCGACAAAGCATGGCAGGAGTACCAGATGATCAAATCATTCAAGCACATGGCACAAACCATATAGTTAGTGGCCCACAGTTCTATGACAAGACCACTCCCAACTCATAAAAAACAAAACCATACCCTTGCCCACCAAAAGAGAAATGAAAGGAAAACAAAAGCAAAGAGATTGTGACATGTGGTAGAGAAGATCTCAACTCCAAGTAAGTAAACCTGAAAATTTGAGGAGCGAATAGACGCTATATTCACATGGGAGCGTCGTACGAGCGTGGGGTAGCCGCGTGCACACGGTATACTTGGCGTCTTTGAATATATGCGGTGCTAAGCCTCGAAACCAAGTTACGTAAAATGTGGCCTAACTTTCTTCTCTTTCTATCACGTCACGTCTGCTGTCTAATCGCCGTGTTTTTTTGACTTAGGAACTGCAAGTTGCGCGCACATGCCAAGTTGGGTTAGGCAAATGAAGAGGAAGACGCGGGTGGTACGGCCGGTGGGCCGCGCAGGTCCAGAGGAGAAGAGAAGAGAAGGGGGCGGAATAAGGTGGGCCGCGGCGGAGGGCGACGTCTTGCCTCTTTTTCCCGTCTCCGTGTTGGGGGGAGTTTTGAATGTAAGGAGCAGATTGCTGGAGATTTGGGTGTGGGCGTCTCGACAAGAAAAGCTGCGTATGTGGATTTTGAAATGAATGAGCATTTAATGACATGATATAGGGGAGAGGACCCAGTACTGAGCATGTTTCAATAGTTGTGATAGTAGTTGTTTATATAATGCCTAATATTTTTATCAATATTAGACTAATAGTTGTGACTTTAAAGTTGTTAGTGTTGATGATAACTATCCATAATTAAACAAAATGTATTCCTTTGATCTAAAAAGCAATCAATCATGTGATTCCACATCAGCGCTCAATAAAACATGCTGTGAATTCACAAGTATTGGTCTCACTTTTTTTTTGGGTCTTTTTGGACACCTTGACAAAAAGCATGCTGATGTGGCCCTGAAACCTTAGTTATAAGCAGGGGACTTGCCATGTAAGTTGTTGTAAGAAATTGGGAGTGATTTGAAATTTCCACGTAGGATAATTAGAAGCGCGAAGTTAGGGTGCACAACTACTGGGTCCTTTCCCCTAGAATGACTAGTAAATAGGGAGTCATATTTGTGTTAAAAGAATGGTTTTTTCTTTTTTTAGGGTTGGATAAAGCGATGGTAGGGACATGGTGTTGGTATGTGAGGGAGAAGCTAATCTCTCGTCAAAACACACCTCTCTATGGCATGATAACATAAAACCCATCTCTCCATGACAATATAATTGTGAGATAAGACTAACGAATAGATGTTGACAGACGTTTAGGTGCGTGTCATTTGGAGTGTCGTCACTTGTTTTGTCGCAAGAAAAAGTGACAACGCCAGTAGGTTTTAAAAGTCCTAATTTGGAATGGACAAAAAGCCCAAAACATTGCCATTTTCGACATTTACATTTTGGAGGTTGTTGGAGAGCTCAAAAGGGAGTTGCAGGCATTCAAAGGCCAAAGTAGAGCGGTCACTCTCGCTACCAAAATGCATTTGACAACTGCGAGCAACTAGCTAGCAGGTACGTATATCTGCCAAAAATATATGCCATTTTGCTATTTTTCCTAAGAACTATGAAGAATTGAATGGCTATTCGTTGCGACGATGTGTTTTCATTGACGGGTTTCCAAGGGTTTTCCTTGCGAAAAGGGGTTTTCATTTGAAATGCATAGTTGTTTATGTGCTTTTGTGTTGAGGGTTTTTAAATTGTTCTGTTTTAATGTTCTCACAACACAAAACTTTTTGAGGAAGTCGAATGAGTGATATATATTTTAATGTTCTCACAACATAAAACTTTGTGTTAAGGGTTTTTAAATTGAAATAGTAGTGGAATAACGTTTAGAGAAACCATAAACCATGCAAAATATATAACCATGTTGGAAAATGCTATGTGGGTTCTACAATTAAATGATATATTTTTAAAATCACATAAAGCCCATAACGTCGCCATTTTCGGCATTCTCATTTTAAAGGTTGTTGACGAGCTCGAAGGGAGTTGTAGGGGTTTAGAGGTCGAAGCAGAGTGGTCATTCTCCCTACCAAAACACGTGACAAGTGCAAGCAGCTAGCTAGTAGGTATGTATATTTGCCAAAAATATATGCCATTTTGCCATTTTTCCTAGGGACTGTGAAGAATTGAACAACTATTTGAATTGCGAAGATGGGTTTTCATTGGTAGGTTTCCAAGGGTTTTCATTTGGCTTCAGTGTGTAAAGGGTTTTACAACATTATGTGTGTTGGAGGTTTCATAAATCATGTACTCACCTCCCACCATGTTTTCCAACCTACAATCATATTATGCATGTATATTTGGATCATATGAATAAATTGAAACACAATTTTTACTCTGCATAAGACTTGTTATAAATTTTGAAGGTTCCTTTCATTAGATTCGTATTGTCTAAATAACAAAATCTTTTCAAGACATTCATACTGTTTTTGAAAATTCTAGATTGCAAAACACTAGGTTTTACGAAACTAGCAACCCACATAATGTTTTAAAACCCTTTACAAGTAACAACCTAATCAGTTAGAAACCCCTCACCTTAATTTGGTGGTTTTTACATATTCCCCACCTACAACTCTGCACCTTACTCTCCAACCTTTTGCTTTCAACCTACAAAATGAAAAAAATGACAACACAAAGTGTTATTGGTTGTTGGAAAACACTAAGTTTTTATAAAATGGTGCCTTTCATTACATTCGTACTATCTAAATAACAAAAGCTTTTCGAGACATTCATATTGTTTTGTAAAATTCTAGGTTGGAAAACACTGGGTGTTATAAAACCTGCAACCCACATACTATTCTAAAACCCTTTACAAGTAACAACCCAATTGGTTAGTCACCTCTCACCTCAATTTTGTGTGCTTTGTGATTTTCTTGAAAACCTTTTGTGAATTAGATAGTAAGAATGTAATAAAATTGGAAAACACATGGTATTATGAAACTTGCAACCCACATAGTGTTGTAAAACCCTCTACACGTAACAACCCAATTGGTTAGTCACCCCTCATGTCAATCTAGTTAGTTTTATGAAACCCCCACCTGCAACTCCTCCCCGTGCTCTTCGCCACTTAGCTTTGAACACAAATGATGAAATAAATGGAAAACCACATTGCGTTTTCCAACTTGCAATTATATTATACATTTATTTTTTAAATCATATGAGGAAATTGAAATACAATTTTTAGTGGAAGAGTTTCTTTAAATTGTGAAGGTGAATGAACTTCACTACATTCTTTCTATCTACAAAACTAGATTTTTTCATTAGAATCATGTTGTCTACATATAATTCTTCCAAACTAATAACTTTTAATTTTCCTACAACACATTGCACCAAAATTGCCTTGTCCATCAAAATTTCCTCTAAAACTTCCCTAACATTATTATCCTTTTTAGAAAGAAAACATAATAATTTGAATAATTTTCCTCTTGAAGCACAACTTTTGATGCATTTTCAATCAATGTTCACCATACTTTGACTAACTCCACTTTTATCTAATTCAATTGAAATGAGGAAAGTGGAGTTCGCCAAGGTATGGTGATAATTGATTGGAATGCATCAGTAGTTGTGCCTAAAGAGCAAAAATATTCAAATTCCTATGTATTCTTTCTGAAAGGATAAAAATTTTAGGGAAGTTGTAGAGGAAATTTTGATGGACAAGACAATTTTGGTGCACATGTCATAAGAAAATAAGAAATTATTAGTTTGGCAAGTAACATTTATGAAGCTTCAGAACTAATAGATAAAGCAGTTATTACAGTTCATAGTGGAAACTATATTGTGTTGTAGAAGTTATTCATGATAGAATTTACTTGTTCAACTCCACCCATAGCACCATCTCACTTTTTTTGCATACAAAAATTCTTTTGCAATACAAAAACTCTTTAGTTTGTCCACTTGTGCATTGCAATTTTCCCATTGCATATACTGCACATGCACCTTCCTCAACTTCTCAAGAGCATGAAGGATCTCTTCAGTCAATACATTATCTATCTCACTCTGCTCTGCTTCTTTTCAAGTGTTTTTAGTGAAGATTCCCCTTTCATTGTATGCATTATAGTACCTATTGCCTCTGGTTCTGCATTACCATTTTCCCATTGCACATACTGCACATGCTCCTTTTTCAACTTCTCAATAGTTGGAACAATCTCTAAAGTCAATACATTATCTATCTCATTCACTTTGGTCTGCTTCTTTTCAAGTGTTTTTAGAGAAGATTCCTTTTCCATTACATACTTTCTACTACCTATTGCTCAAGTTCTATGTTGCCATTTTCCCATTGCGCATACTACACATGCACCTTCCTCAACTTCTTAACAGTAGTGAGAATCTCTTCAATCAATACATTATCTTTTATTTATCTCATTCAATGTGGTCTGCATAAATTTCGAAGGTGATCTTCATTACATTCTTACTGTGTACTAAATAAAAGTTCTTCATTATGTTCGTGTTGTCTATATATAATTGCATGTTGGAAAACACTGGGTGTCTAATCAAATTGAGTTGAGCAATGACAAACCAATTGGGTTGTTACTACATTAATTAGAAAAGGTTTTGATTACATTCATACTATTTTGTAAAAGTGCAAGTTGCAAAACACTCGGTGTTATTAAAGTCGCAACTGACACACTCTTGTAAAACCCTCTACATGTAACAACCCAATTGGTTAGTCACCTCTCAGCTCAATTTGGTTAGTCTTATGTATTCCCCACCTGCAACTCCTTGTGCTCTTCACCCTTTAGGTTCGAGCATGCAGAATGAAATAACACATTCTAGTGTTTTCCAACTTGTAATTATTTTGTGCATTATAATATTTAAACACTTGTCCTTGAAAAACAATACTTATTACAATTTAGAATGCATGTCTTACTCACATCAGCTTGTAATGCCAGTGGGCACACAAAATCCAAAGAAAGGGATAGCTTATCATGCAATACAACAGATCAACAAGTTTCACGGTGAAACTCTTGCCCACAACATGAGAAACATAATCTGGCAGTGTCGTTATATCCTTGCTTACATCATTGTAATGTTTGCTCCCGTCTGTCGATTTCGTCACTTTTACCCCCATCTAAGTAGGCCCTACACTACACCGTCCCATAATGTTATGTATGTTTCTATGTATGGTTTTATACATTTTTATATGTTACATGCCTATGTGAGGTGTGTTTTGTCAGAAGATTAGCTATTTTTTTTGGTCAATCAAGGTGATCACCAAGGTTTTTGTTGACTTCTTAACCTTTATTCTTGCATAACTAATGCACATCGCGATTTGCAATCAATGCATCTTGCAATAATTTGTATGTTTTCAGTCATCTATACAAGTAATGGTTCAGTTTACAATATCATTGAACAATGGTTACGATACCAATATTTGTCATTTAGGTACATTAATTGAGAGATACGAGATATAAAAAAAAGTTTGATAGTGGTACATGGTATCCTTCTAGTTTGTCTTCTCTGCCCTTATTGATTATTGCAAGTTATGGCCTCTACCATATGGCATGAGAGATGAGTTTTTCATATATCTGAATGAACGTTCAGTGCTTCATAGTTCCAATAGAATGACAAAATAGCAAATATAATTGTTGATATATATTACTAGTATTAGTGATAGGTTAAATTGGAAATTAAATTCACATTGTACAGTTTAATATTTTTGTTTGTTGTATGTACAAGTTCGCATGTTGCAGTCAACACAACATATAATCCAATATTGGTGAAATTTGGAATAAAATGAATTCTTTGTAGCACCAAATATCTTTAATTTTCCTATTTAATCTATCACTAACACTTGTCTTCCTTCCAAGTGGTTGATATATTTGAGGAAACAAAATTGAATAAAACAAGGGTAGGTGGATTGAGGATGCTTTAGGAGTCATGAATCGTCTACACTAAATATAGGTGATTCTAGCTATCATAGATTGAATTGCAAGTGTATTGGATAGTTAAATTTCTAAAATTTATTTTTCATTTAGAAGTTTTGATTTATTTATAGATGAGATGCTTACTTTGGGGAATGAAATTTTTTCTGTTAAATAAAATAAATGTTACATTATTATGTGCCTATTATATCCCAAAATTTTACGTGAAGGATGTTTCTTCCTTGAAGTGTGAGTGTTACATGGGAAATGCTCAAAACAATAGATAACGATGATATTGCACCCTTTTAATTATCCTCCTCACAATTGATTTGTGTTAATTTTAGGATGATTAATCCAACACTACATTGGTATGATTTATCTCCCAAAATAGAATAGGAGCCTTTGGATCCTTGGTAATTAGATTAGACATATTTGTAAAAGAACATAATATTTATCATTTTACATTAGAGTATTTCTCCATTTAAATTATGTACCTTTGTTCAGTTATGAAGCATCTTTGCATAGTTGGGTTTCATAAGGTTATGATTAAGGAACATTGTTATTGTTATTGTTTTTACTTAGTACAATATACCATACAAAATACCAAGGTGAGGCCATAATAACACTCAAATGACCATTAGGCTTCCCAACTTTTGTATTGGAATTGTTGTTCTATAAACACAATACAAATTTTTTGTAAACACAATGTGTTTTGCAATGCAAAAGTCTATTTGCAAATATGATTATTCCTTGTTTCCCATTTTGGAGCTTTAGAAACACAATGTGTTGTCAACTATACAAACTCTTATGTCATGCTCTCCCTACATTGTGAAGTGTGTACTATGAAGTGCACTATGTATTGATGGTTAATAGAGTTCGCCTTTAATGAGAAATGTGTTATTTGATAAAATAGAACCCCATCTATATGTTTGTATATCTGCATTTCATGACAAAGCTTGGGTATAAGTAAAGGCAGGCTTCAAAACACATTGTGTTTCCCAACTTGCACTACACAACGTTAATCATTGTCAACAAGTTTATTCATTATTGCCAATAATGGCAAGAAATTGGTCTTCTTGCTATTTGTAATGCACACCTACATATACGGGCTTAAAAACCACAAGGGATTGGGTATGTTGTGACATGGAGATTGACAAATGTAGTGTTTTATGAAGCATGCATTTTTTATATCACATAGACTAATCTGGTTTAACTGTCTACCCTGAAGCTTGGTCCATGCCATTAAGTGTAGTTGACAAATGACAATGTGTTTTCAAACCTCATATCTATGTAAGGACATTCATAGCTGAACATATAACAATTGAATTGGTTAGTCACACATGAGCTCAATTTGGACAGTTTTCCTCATTTGTGATAGTTATGGACTAAACATTAAAATTAAAAAATTAAAAAACCCTCCACAAAAAAGCACATAATCAACTTTGCTTATCAAATCAAATCCCCTTTTTGCAATGAAAACCCTTGGAAACCCATCAATGAATATCGCTTTTTGCAACGATTGTCTATTCAGTTCTTCAAAGTCCATAGGCAGAATGGAAAAATGGAGTATATTTTTGGCAGATATGCATATGTGTTAGCTAGTTGCTTGTGCTTGTTACATGTGTTTTGGTAGTGAGAGTGGCTGCTCTACTTCAACCTCCAAATGACTCGAACTCCCTTCCGAGGTCCCCAACAACCACCAAAATGTGAATGTCAAAAGTGGTGACATTTTTCACTTTTTTATGAATTTCAAATTATGTTTTTTAAAACATTATGATAGTTATGATGCATCTAACATGTGTTTTTGTAGGGAGAATAGCCTTGTCCAATGGGTAGAAGCTAATATCCCTACAAAATATAGTAAAATCAAGCTATTATCCCTAAAAATATATGTCTTGGACATGATAACATAATCAAACATGTCTTATCCCTAAAAAGGGGCAATACATTATCATATGTAAGTCATGCGGTTTTGTAGAGAGATCAACTTTTGCAATTGGATGCGAATTTTCTCCATAGAAGAATGCATGTCAAAGGCATCATAACATAAAAAAATGTGTTAAAACATACAAAAAGACATACACCACATGATGGGACAACATAGTGCAAGGCCTCCCAAGACGGGGGATAAAAGTGACGAATTTGGCAAACAGAAGGAAACATCACGACGACGGAAGCGGGGAGATAATGGTGTCATCAGGTCATTTTTCCCATTTTTTGTTGATCATGATGTCATGTCCAATCGTCATAATTGTTGTTGGGGCCAATGTTTTTAGAATCTTTTCATCAGATAGCTTCTCGCGCAAGCCATTGAGTTATTTTATGGTTGAACCTCGCTGACCCGATGGCTTGTGCGAGAAGCTATCCTTTTCACTAAATTATGTGCACCCAATGGGCATTTAAGGAAAACTAATGTGAGTAAGGTCTGCATTCTAAATTGTAATAAGTATTTTTTTTTAGAAGATGTGTTAAAAAATGATATTGTACATAATAATTGGGGGTTAGAAAATAAGTTGTGTTGTGAGTTCTTGCATTCTGCACGTTGAAATCTAAAGGTTTGAGAGCATGGGGTGTAGTGATAACTTTAAGAAACCCCCTTTCAAGAAAAGATCTAAAATCTTGGTGAATCTTTCATTTTTTTGGAAAAAAATATTAATTTCTATTAGTGAATCTTTCCTTTTTTTTGAAAAATAATTAATTTTATTGGAGATTTTTTTACATCACTAATTTTTTTTAGAAAATCTTGGAAAATCTTGGGAAATAATGCAAAAACACATTAATTATGTTGGCAAATCCTTCCATTTAAAAAATAATAATTCTCATGGAAAAGTAGGGGCTCGAGGGTGGAAATGATCAATAGGTTTAAGGGGTAGACTCTATGATATTTAATTGCCACCATTTATTTAAAATATAATCTAACAATGTTTGTTGTATTCCACAAGGTAAAATCTACCTGTGATTTGTAATGCTTATGGGGCTTGAAATTACTTTTATTTTAGGCCCCATGAGCATTACAAATTATAGGTACATTTTACCTCACAAAATAAAATTAGGGTTGTTAGATTATATTTTAATTAATGGAGGCAACTAAAGATTGGAAATATGACCCTAAAGAAAATAATAATTATGATATACTATTGGCGAATTAATTTACATTTCTATTATAACTTATAAAATTTAGGCGAATCTCATCTAATCATGTATCAAATACTATGGAAAATTTTTGAGTTAAAAAGTTTAATAAAATAAATTCTTTGGCGATTTAAATAAGACTAAAATAAAATTTTGTAAAAAAATGTGGCGATTTAGGTCTTGCTACAACTTGAACTATTAGCCAAATTTGGATTCCAAAATTCCAACTATTAGCCAATTGGCAAATATTAGCCACTAAAAAAATCACTAACGGGGTGGAGTTGCAGGTGGGGGATATACAAAACTATCCAAATTCACCTAAGAGGTGAGTAACCAAT
>VDFB02178980.1:0-62456 GCA_007258455.2 Sequoia sempervirens
ATCAAAGGAAATCTACAAGAAGACCATTCAGACAAAGAAACCAAGCAAATGGACCTAGAAGGAATTCGGTAAGACAACCTAATGCTCAAAAATTTAATGGATATTTCTATGCTTGCAATAAATTCAGTCATATGGCTTCTCAATGTAGAAGTAGGATAAACACAACAAATCCATCCTTCTTAGGTTAGTGCTTTAACTGTTACAAAAAAGGTCATAAGTCAAATGAATGCAGAATTGTGATGCATAACACACATAGAGATATCAAGTTTTATACATGCAATAGATTTGGACATGTTACTAACCAATGCAGATTCAGACAAAGTCAGTGGAACAATTGGTCCAACTAAAGAAATGTTATTTTCTATAATTGCAATAAACCTGGACACATTTCCAGATCCTGTTGGAACAAAAGAGTTCCGGTAAGACAAGACAAGCAACCAGATGCCAAAGGAAAAAGAAAGATCACTAGGGATGAGATCAAGAAGTAGATGTAGAAGAAATGGGTGAGGAAGAACCCCTCTACAAATGAAAATCAACCTGCACTAGAAATTGCTTCTGGTAATATATCCAGAAATTAACTACAGTCTCTACCATAAGGGGAGATGTCAAGAAATTCCTTTTAATCCCCTGCAAGTGGCTTACACATAATTATGGATGAATCCAATAGAAAATAATTTTTTTTTTAGTATTTGTGGATTAAAGTAGACATACCAATGAAACTTATCAAAGATCCTTGTTTGCCCCAAAACATAAAAATCTGTAAATTTGTAGAATTAGGGCAAGAGAATTTAATGTGAAAATTACAAAGTGAGATAAAAAGGGGTCTCTTTCACTTTCATTTGTCACTTTTGCATTCAAGTGAAGGAATTTTTCAAAGCTCCTGGAGATTCCTACATAAGTGGAGGAAAGATTCAAGCATGAGAAAGGGTTTGTGAATTGTTCTTCATTTTTTGTCTTCAAAAGATATTTTCAGTAAAAACCTGTGAATTTGTGTTCTTCAAATCATGGCTACCCCACGAGTGGAGATTAAAGATAGGACTCACCCCAAATTCAAATTGCATCCATACAAATCTATTTAAATTGATCCCCTAGGTGCATTTTCTTCCATATCATATGGAGTATTGCATATAGAGGATGTTAGGGCTTATGTGCATGCAAGTATTGAGGATTTGGGTAGTACGCAATTGTTAGATCTCTACACCAACCATATTATATAGGAGGATTTATTTGTGAAGCCATAATTCCAAACCCTAGTTGACAAGAAATTTGCGTAGTTCACAATTCCCTATCTTTGAAGAGGATGACTAGGTTCGATATGTTCTAAGTAGAGTGCATGATGAATTCCTATGGTTAGACATACCCTTCAAAATTTTGAAAGAGGCAATTTGTGCTATAACGGGTTTGATTTCGATCAGTAGACTTCTGAAATTAAAATCCATCAAGAATCTACCAAGGGTTCTTGTAGATCTATATTCATAAATGGGTATACAAGGCCCTAGAATCAAGAAGAGAATCTACTAGATATGAAGAAGAGAATTTGAGAAAAAGGGTTCTTGCAGATCTATGTTCAGAAGTGGGTATTCAGGAAATGGACTCAATTCTTTTGAAAATCTAAAAGCAATTCAAAACAAAATCAAGGGTCAATAAACTTATGATTGGGGATACAAAAGTAGTAAGAAATGAGACTAAGGAAATTCTAGAAGAATTCCTATCAAAAGAAAAGGGAATGGAAAGTGAGAAGTTGGGAGAAGAAATTCTAGTTGAAGCAGTAAATGATACCAATTATATTGAAGAGGTAGAGGTTGTAGGAGATGTAAATGAGAACACATTTGTTTTTGAGGACAATTTGTCTCCTCCTATGCCTGAATACATTGAAATTCCTGTAGCAGCTAAGGAACCATTAGTAGAAATTGTAGAAGAGAAGGTTGTGTTTGTTGAGGAAAAGGAACCTTCACTAGTCGCCCCAAAAATTCAAACTAAACTAGTCAAGGATAAACTTCCAGAATCCACTCCCCATGAAGGTAAATAATATGAGTTCAAGTAGCTCATAGATTCAGACTCTAGATTTGATGAAAATTCAATCAATTTGTCTACTCTATCCCCATTCAGATGATAAAATTTTCCAAGATAGCTTAAGATAAGGCAAATGAAAGAATACTAAAATATCACGTTGAGGATAGTGAGTTGTTGAAGCTAGCCTCTAAAGTCCTACAAAAATTGTTTCCACAACATGCTTTAGATGCATTAAGATCCACATCAAATGAGTTGAAAAAGTTGATAAACTCAGTTGACTCCCAGTTCAAATTCTTTGAAGACTGAACATTAGTCAAGGTAAGGGGAGAATTTAAAATGGATAGACTTGGTAATCTAATCAAGCTGATAATGAGGGAAAAAATATTGCTGGAAACATGGGTGCAACACACTCAATAGGCTATAACTGAAGGATGTAATATCTATAAGTCCTGTCTAATTCTGTCAAATTTTACAAGTGCTAATGAAAAGAAAATAAAAGATATTGAGCTACAACTAGTCGCAATGTCAAACAATTTTGATCCTCTGGCTAGTAGTATTTCTCATCAAGACTATTAGGTGTTACACCTCCTTGATCAAATGAAAATTCGGAGGCTTGAAAATGAAAACATCAAATGTTACTAGAGTGTGTGATATAAGGGTATTGATTTGTACCAAGATTGAGATAATGGAAAATTCACTAAAAGAAGCAAGAAGTTTTACTACTGCCCCAGATCCTACAGGTTTGGAAACAGTAGAAACATTATCCTATCTTTTCTATGTACACATCTCAATTTTGGAGAGCCTGAAGAGTATTTGGGATTCAAATCTTAGTGCCTTGAAAAAGGTCTTTGCAATTTTTTTTCAATTTCTATAAATTTCCATACAGTATGTGTACAAGTTTTGCACCCCCAATTTTGCCATTGATGTCAAAGGGGGAGAGGAGGTATAGTGAAAAATATTTTAGGGGGAGTAATATTTGTTGAAGATCTATAGTATTGAGTATTTAGTATTGTGTGTACCGGTAGCATATTATCTCTGACACTTAGTCATTTTTCACTAAGTGTTTCCATCAATTCCAAAGGGGGAGATTTTTGGCATATGATGGTTGTGGACATGATTTTTTATTATGGTGTTTTCATGGATGGCAACCATAGTTATATCTGAGGTCCACATTTTTGTATTTTGTCGTACCAAAAGAAGTGAAATCTGTATGTTATTGATAGTTTTATCAGTTGAATAGGATATTCGGTTGTGAATTGTCACTGAACCACTTTTCTTGGTTGTGGAATGTTGAACGTGTTTCCTTGGCACATAGAGAGCATACAATTATTGAATCTAGCAAAAGTATTCTTGTGGCTATAGGTCTAGTTGGAAATTCTCTATTTATTTTCTATGTCAAGCTGATTGATGTAGAGCCAAGGTGAAGATTAAACTCACAACAAACTAGTGTCAAATTTAAAAATGATGAACTCTTCCTTGAAACACCTTCAACCTGCAAGCATCAACTCACCCTTAAGGGTCTCAACCCTTCAAATTTGCAAAACAACACCAAACCTCCACCAAGGCCCTGAAAAAGTTTCTCAACATGCCAATGATGAAAATTTATCCATTTAAATGCAATCTGAAAGTTAGATTCAACATAACCTCAAAACCTCACCTTCTACCACTAGCATTCCTTGTAGTACAGAAAAACCAGTTTTCCAGTATTTTCTCCAAATCCTTCCAAATAACTTGAGAAATAAATCATAGAATCAAGGACCCATTTCATATTCATTTAACATATCAAAAACTCAGATATCACTCCTTTGGATCAAAAGCTTGAAAATCAATATTTTCACACTTTTAGGCCTCTAATTAGGCCATTTTTGCAAAGAGACCCCCTTTAAATATCCTCACCAAACTTCCTAACCTCAAAAAAGTATTGAGGAATGATACAAAACCACATATTTACAAAGTTTTTTCACCCCATATACTCATTTAAACCTCAAACTCAAAACCCTCCTAGAACCTGCAAAAACTAAGGGTTTTGGAACACTATTATTGTTTCACCAACTTTTAGGGATTTTATAATCAACCCAATTGCTTATAAATATTTATTTATGTCCTATAATGCTTAAAATACACTCCTTAGGCCTTGGGTAATGTTATTTATTTAGTCATTAGGTCTATACCATCATCCTCATAGGGAAAATCATGCATTTCTAGCCCTTCCTTCTATGTTTCAAGCCAAGAAACCTTCCTCCACGCCTTCCTATCTCTACAGAAACATCCCCTACTCCTAAACACATCATCTCACTAAGTTACAAGGAGTTTCAATAGGTGGTATGGTGTTTTAGCCATTACAATGGCTTCAAAACCCCTCAACCTGCTCAAAACCTGGTTTGGAGGATAAGTTGTTTTCAAACCTTAATGTTCTAAACTAACCCTATCAAAGCACCAAAAGTAAGTTAGAACATATTAATATAGAATCCAATAAGATATCAGTGCATTAAAATCTTGTACGGCCTGCTCATGGTCAAGGAAAACTAAAAAATACAATGAAAACAACAATAAAAATAGAGTTTCTCAAAGTCTTTTGTATTCTCTTGGCTTCATCATCATCCCTTCAAATGTTTATATGATATTTGAATTTTTATTCAACCAACCTCAACTCCCTAATGCCCATAACTACCTTATAACAAGTTTTTGAATGATTAGGACCATTGGAGGCCTAATTACTCATTGAT
The DNA here is from genome assembly GCA_007258455.2 of Sequoia sempervirens. Lineage (NCBI taxonomy): Eukaryota > Viridiplantae > Streptophyta > Pinopsida > Cupressales > Cupressaceae > Sequoia > Sequoia sempervirens. The sequence continues at coordinate 4,740 of VDFB02178980.1, forward strand.
TACATTTTACAAATTTATTGAAATGCCTATGCATTATTTTCAACCTATGACACTTAAAATCATACTAAAGGCTTGAAAATAGCCTCATCACCTCCCTAAGACCCAAAATTTGCAACCCCCTAATACAAACTCCAAGATTTTCCTTCAAAGGCTACAAACACTTTTAGGTGCAAGATTCACTTTCTTCCCTAAATGACTCAACAAACTAAATACAAAATACTTAACAAGAACCTACTAAATATTGAAATAGCCAAAAGTGAACATTGTGGTGTAGGTGCTCCTACACCACTGACTCAGTGAAATATTGTATAGCAGATGTATAAAGGTTAATTATTGTTGTTATTATCTTTTTGGTTGTGCGATTATTATTTCCAACTATTGTTTGGTTGACTTGCTCGATTCCACATAGAATTTATCCATTATATGGGTTGACTAGTTACTAATCTTGTTAAGTGTTTTGGAAGTCGACCTATGGCAATGGAATATTTGTAAGTGGATATATATATCTGTTAGAACATATATTTTGGATAGGTGTGAGAGGTGTATGTGCAATTGTTGTGATTGTCTAAGAATAGATTAAGTGATTTCATGTGTAGTTTCACTTGCACATAAAGATTTTTGTGGGCGAACTTGAGCAGAATAGGGAAAAAGTTCTTGATCAGTCATCAAGGCATAAGTTCATCACTAGAGCTTAACTGGAACTATAATCAGGCATTTATAATGCTATTATATTAGTTCACTTTCTTTTGGAACTATTCCAATCTCTTTTGTAAATGCAGTGATCCTTATTTTGAGCAGTGAGCTCTAGGCAGTGAGCCTGAATGCAAGTGCATTCCCCTTATGTAATATTATCCTTGAGTATACTCAAAATTACTTGTGGATTGGCCATCCACCGTGGTTTTTCCCTTTACAGGGTTTCCATGCAAAAATAATTGTGTTATGGTTGTGTGGTTTCTTATTTTCTGTTTTTGCATATTGTTATTGATTGAATGTGTTAGAAAAGTTAGGAACAAGGATAATAGAGTTAAAATTTGTAGAACATTGATTCACCCCCCTCTCAGTGTTGCTTGTTTCCAATAAAATGGACATGGTGAAATGAGCCAATATTGACAAAATGATATGAAGTGGAAGAAAATGCAAACTATGCTATTGCTAATGAGATTAGAATTGATTTTACATGCTGAATTAAACTACGAAATGCCTAAAGGAGCCATGATCCAAACAAAATAGATGACTAATCCTAAATGCTAAGCTAAAATTGCAAATGAAGCTCTCAAAACTTAAGTGAAATTAATTAGAGTAAGATTATGCAATTTCTCCTTGTTGAAAATATGTAAATGGGCCTCAATTTATAGATTTTTCCAAGGAATTGGGTGAGTTATCAGCCATGAACGATTGAGATTCATTTTGGAGAAATCGACGGTGAAGAATGAAAAGGATGGAGAAAACAAGGCCATGGTTCCATTTAGTAAAACCATCTTGCCAAGTGTAAGAAGGAATCAATTGAAGGATGAAGCCATGTGTCTTGAAGGTTGTTAAATTGTTGCAAGTAAATATTCAATTTATGAAAATAAGAATAATTATTTTCATGTGACACATAGTGAGTTGGAAGGTGAGGTGGAAGGTAGTTAGAGAGATATGTAGAAATGTGACAAATTAGAATTTCAAAATTCCAATTTAATGAGAGGGAATTAATTAGAATAAAAAAAATTATTTAGATTTGTTTATTTTAATTAAATCATGAAGAGGGTGAGTTAGAATAGAGGAATTAAGAAAATAGGAACTATGTAAATAAATTTGCAATTTATTTAAATAGTAGAAGAATAAAGATTTCATTACTTAAACAGTCAATATTTAATTAATATTTTCCAAACCAATTCTGAGTGTATACAATTCCAATGATGCAATGTAAGACTAGAAACATCAATTTAAAACCTTAATCTAACAAAGTCCACAAACTTTTGGAAAATTTGAGATGAGTATGAATTTATGCACTTGTCACCAAAAGCAGTTACTAAGTATCCTCTTGGGACAGATTCTCCCTAGGGTGAATGATTCTTTGTAGGGATTTTCTACTCAACTTTTAGGGTCCTCTAGATATGGATCAAAGCTTCTATTTAGGCTGAGTTTCACTATTGGAAATTCCGAAATAAATTTGAGATATGCACTGAATCATATCTTGACAACAATGTTGATAGCTTTGTAACTTTTCCAAGTTACACTTTTGATCAATCTCCAATCCTTCTTCACCAACAAAAGTGCAAACAAAAGAGGGATTTTTGTTTTTGTTTTAGGAAAATGGGGGTTTACCTTGGTCAAACCCCATTTTGGTAATTAAACTTTGAAGTGAAACAATAATGTAAGGAAGGAATGATGAATGAACACTAGCTTGTTGTAACTCACCAAACCCTTTAATGGATGCCCTTGGAGGACTACAATCTAACACATCACTCCAAAGATTGGATCTTGCATGAAATGGCTTGATTGGATGCTTGATAAAATTGACACCTACATCACAATGTTGGCTCCAAAAACATGCATGAATGCAAATAACTTTAACATGATGATCTTGATCTTGATTGCTGTTTTAGATGACTGATAATTTTCTCTTCAATGCTCTTGAAAATAATATTTTCTCTTGTGAAAGTTTCCTTGTTTTTCCTAATGTTGAATTGATTAAATAACTATGTATTTGTAGATGATTTTCTAATTTCTCGACAATTAAAATTCAAAAGCCGACAATTGTAACTTGAATTGGTATCATAAAAATACTGCCAAAAAACATATTTTAAATTGGATTCTAGAATCTAAGGGGACCTAGTCGCCCTTGGGTGAATGGGTCCTAAGACCTAAATCTATGACACATAATTTTCAAGGTGTTTAATTTGATATTTGCAATTATTTAATATAAGTTCCCCTTTCGAAAAACATGATTAATTAGGCTTTTAAATGCACAATTAGGTCAATTAGAGGCTTAATTAAGTCCAATTAATTAAGGGACTGAAACATAGTGTGAAAATGTGAAGGAGTACATTTCTACACTACATTTAGCCCCCACTTTAGTAATCTGAGAATGAGCCTTACGCTCAAACTCACACTAAAGTAGACAAATATACGTCAAGAGGGGTCCAAGTGCACAAATATAGATGGGATAGGATGAAAAAGATCAAGGAGGTGGACAAGCCCCTAGGATCCAAGATCCCATGGCAAACCAACATAAGCACAAAGGGACACACACAAGATGTGTAAGGTATAAGTAGCAAGACAAGATACACAAACATGCAATGTCAAAATGAATGTAAAAGATGAAAGAAATATGGACTAGAAAGTTTCATTATGCTTTGTCCATCAAATATACTCACAAGGAGGTAAAATCACATATGAAACATATGGATGCATAGACAAGCAAGTTGTGTTATACTTGGTGGCCATGAAAAATACGCTCACAAGGGCTAGTGTAGTCTAGTATACACTAGGTGAGCCCCCAAGAAAAGTGTCGATGGGAAAGTCATGCCAGGTCTACAGGCTCCCATACATCAACCATACCAAAATGTCAAAAATGATAATGCCAATGTATGTCCCCACTTTAAAGAAATTACTAAACATCATGCTATGAGCAATTACTTTAAAGTAGAAAATGCTATTTGATTAAAGGGAAATGAGAGCTTATTTGGAAAGACTTATTCCAAATAGATGTTCCCAAATAAAGATACATCATGAAAATGGGTTGCCCACAAAATGCAATACTAAAAAGTATGTCACATGTGAGCCAACTGAAAGCATGCCATCCACATCCCAAGCTTTATCTTATGTATACATGTGTAAGGAGGTCAACTAGACAAAAAAAACAATGGAAAGTACCATACTAGGAAAAAGATACCTAACCCCTTGCTCCCTAGGGAAAAAGGTGAGCCAAAAATGGATGATTATATGTATCTCCTTGTAAAAAGGAAATACTATTGCATAAAGCCACATTTATACTCTCATACATGGTAGCGAATATTCTATGATACTACAACTACCACATGATAAGGAGAAAAAATTAATGTTATTTATTATAATGAGTAGATAAAGTATCAATTTGATGCATATCCAATGAGATATTCCCACATGAAGTATCTATCAATTCAAGATGGACCAAGGTTAAAGTTATCTTCTAGAAGAATATTTTGTAATAGTGCTGGTATTCAGTGAAGGATTTTTTTATGCTTTTGTTATCTTTGAAGGATAATATAACCAATACCGCTAGTTGTTTCTTTTATATTAGGCTCTATAGTGACACAAATGCCTTGTTCTCTAGCACCACATCCATTTCCACTATAACCAAGTTGTTTCAAAAGATCATAACCTCTTCCATAAATATTTTCCATTTCTTTTGGATTTGGTGGCTTCTCATGATCACATTCTTCATATGTGGATGTGTAATTGTTGTTTTCCATTTCTTTGCTAAAAGTTGTGGACTTACATGCTTTTGATGACTCTGCTTGTGTTGATACTATGTTTGCTTCTTTATCTTTTCCTATTTCACATGAAATCTTGTATTCTCCCATGAATGTAGGTGTAAAATCCAATGAACCCCAATTATCATCCAATAGCTTTGTGACTTCTTCAATATTCTTCTCTTTTTCTTCCTCTTGCATGGGTTCTACTTTTGAAGTTGGTATATCAATGTTTTCAAAGGACGTTCCTTGTCTTTCTCAGTGTGCAAACAAATTTTTGGGTGAGGGTTAGCCTTGATTATATAAAACTTGTTGTTATAGACATATTTCATTAAACGATGAAGAGTTGAAGGTACTGCATGAACATTGCATGAATCCAAAACTACCTAAGAGAATATTATATGAAAGATTACTGGGCATGACATGAATAGGAGTTTGCAATGTAACTTTTCCAGCTTTCATAGATAATGTTATCGCACCAAGAGGTTTCTTCCCACATTATCAAAATCACGAATAGATAAGGAATCCGATTTAATCTTAGTCTTATCCACTCCAATCATATGCAAGAGGTTCACACTACACACATTAAGGGCTGAACCATTGTTAATGAAAACCATATCCATGAAGGCTTCATTTTTTTGTATTTCCATTAGAGGTAACTCATTTTAATGAAAGAAAATGTCAATGTTAACCGAATTCATACATTGAATTAGGGCTTCTACATCATATTTTTACACACTAAGAGGGATAACAACTTGTTACAAAGAATTTTTAAGCATGCTATGGTAATTAGGTGAAGCTTGAATCACATCCCACAAGGATATCTTAGCAGGAGTGTTGTGAACTTGTTCTACAAGATCATACTCCTTTCCATTATGCAAAGGAAAATGACAAGCACTAGGAAAAATGGGTTGAGGAAGTGGTAATGAAGTAGGTATGGTTTGTGGTTTTCTATTTTTCCTTGTGTTGTATGTGTGAGAAATGGTATTATAACTTGGTTGTTGTGAAACATTGTTACTAGTGAGTTGTCTTGCAAAATTTAAGATAGCTCTTGGAGGTTTTGTTTGTTGTTCTGGTGGTCCTATGATAAGAAGTGGCTTAGGAGATGACTTGGGAGGTCCAATAATTAAAGTACTCTTAGGAGGTCTAATGATTAGAGGACTCGTAGGAGGTCCAATGATTAGAGGACTCTCAAGAGGTCTAATAATGAAGGGAGATCTAATGTTTAGGACCTAAACAGGCTTATAATCCTTATTTCGATGATCTTCATGCTAGGGGAAGTCTAATGCTACCTTATAATATTCATCTAAGGAATCCACATTAGTATTATTTGAAGGACATGTATCCATACTATCATCATCTTGAACCATGCTATCTTCCCTTGTAGGAGATGTTTTAGGAGAGGAGAAAACTAGATTTTCATGACATTCAATGTGGGATCTTCTAAAATAACTTGATCACAAGTAAGGGGATATCAATGATTGAATTTTCCTGCTTATCAATGATTGTATCCTCTTGTTCAATAATTTCTTTCCAAGTATGAGAAGAGAAACAAATAGGATTCTCATAGTTCTCAATGATGGGTTCCTCTAACACCAAAATATCTTCTTCACAAATATGAGAGATACTGGGAGAAAAAATTTGATTGTCATGATTTTCCAAGATTGTATTCTCTTTCACTAAGTGAGTTTCACACACGAGAGAGGTATCAATGAAAAACAAGAAAAGAGGAGAAATGACTTCATATTACTATGCTTGTAAAAACAATTTCCTAGAGTATTCATCAAGATCTGAAAAATAGAACATGAAGTATGATAACAAGAGACTTTTGTAATGAAAAAATGATGTAATAATTTTTCTATAGATTTGAAATGCAATAATTTTTCCTAATTTTTAATGCCTAATTTTTGAATGAATGATTAGACCTAATGCATAAAACAAAAAATCTTAAAAATCACCATACTAAAATAGTGGTTTACCAATGTATCTAGGAAGTGTAGAGGACCATGAAAATTCCCGAAAAGGATGGTTTTGATAGGATCTCAAGGAATCATTTTCCCAATGGAGAATGGGTCCATGTACAAGGTTTTAAAAAGTGAAAAATGTAATTTATGGGTTATTATTTATGTTCTCTATTCTAGGTTGCAAACTGTAGTTTCTATAGAATATTTTTCCAAGATTTTGGTGTCTAAATACAAGTGAATTTAGTGGAAAATGATGAACAATGTGGCACTTTTTGAAATGCAATTTTAACTCAATTTGTGATGTAAATGACCGAAAATACACTAATTTGCAAGTGCTATGCAAAATCAATGTAATATACATGCAATTTTATGAAGTTTTTAGATTTTAAAGGATGCAAAATGCAAACCTAAAACCCTAAATGAGATGAAAAGTAATGAAATATAATGGAAACTAATGAAAATCCTAGATCTAGGGTTTGAATGGACTCCAAATTCAAAAATTTTAATTTACAACATCGAGTTCACCAAAATGAAATGATGAAAAATAGGGTTTCGCTAAAATGAAGGGGGTATTATGCACCTATCTTCCTTATTTCATGAAAAAGAGATCCCCTAGGGTAAGATTGACTTTCAACCCTTAGGCGGGTCAACCTTAATGGAGATCTTGTTGTTTTCTTTATGATTGAGGATGGGGTAAATCAGTTTGAAATGCACTTTTGGGAGATAAATGAAAAATACTAAATGAATCCAATTATACAATGCAAGACTTGAAAAATCAATTTAAAATCTTAATCTAATAGAATCAAAAAAAATTTGGTAGATAGGAGATGAGTATGAATTTATGCACCCATCACCAAAATCAGTTGCTGAGTTTCCTCCTAGGACAGATTCACCCTAGGGAGAATTCAAGTCTCTGTAGGGCTTTTCTGCTCAACTTGTAGGGTCCTCTAGAGATGGATTTGAACTTTTTTTTCCCCAGGTTTCACTATCAAAAAGTAAAAAATAAATTCAAGATTTGAGTTTCTATATCTTGACAACAATGTTGACAACTTTGCTACTTTGCAACTTTGCACTTTTGATCAATATTCAATCCTTCTTCACTTGCAAATATGCAAACAAAAGAAAGGGAAAAAATGTTTTTGGTGAATGGGGGTTTGCCTTGGTCAAACCGTATTTTGGTAATTAAACCTTGAAGTGAAACAATAATAAAAAGAAGGAATGATGAATGAACACTAGCTTGTTGCAACTCACCAAACCATTTAATGTTTTCCCTTGGAGGACTGAAATCTAACACATCACTCCAAATATTGGATCTTGCCTGAAATGACTTGATTAGATGCTTGAAAAACTTGAAACCTACATCACAATGTTAGCTCTAAAAATATGCATGAATGAAAATAACATTGACATGATGATCTTAATATTGATTGCTATTGTAGATGATTGATAAATCTGCTCTTCAATGCTTTTGACAATAATATTTTCTCTTGTGAAAGTTTCCCTCTTTTTCCTAATGCTCAATTGATAAAATAACTATGTATTTATAGATGATTTTCTAATTTCCTGACAATTAAAATTCAAAAGCTGACAATTGCAATTTGAATTGAGATCATAAAAATACCACCAAAAAAATATTTTAAATTGGGTTCTGGAATCTAAAGGGGACCCTTTCGCCCTTGGGCGAATGGGTCCTAGGACACACAATTTTTGAGGTGTTTAATTTGATGTTTGCAATTGTTTAATATAGGTTCCCCTTTTAGAAAACAAGATTAATTAGGCTTTTAAATGAATAATTGGGTCAATTAGAGGCTTAATTAAGTCCAATTAATTAAGAGACTCAAACATAGTGTGAAAATGTAAAGGAGTACATTTTTCTACACTACACTACCAAATCCCTAAACCCAAATATTCTCCTAAGCACCAAGTGTGTTAAAGTTAGGACAAAAAACTCAAACTTATGATCAAGTTGGGAAACGATGGACCAATTTGTAGAACCAAAAGTTGAAGAAAGAAATACTTATATTTTTACTTTATTATTTCACTAACCTTTCACTTCTAGCTTCATTCCTAGATATTTATATTTGAAAGTATTTATTTCCTATTGTCTCCTCAAAATTACTTACACGTTCTCTTCTTGCTCTCACATTTTATATCATCAATGAGGATTTATTGCATGTCTTATTCATAAAAATCTTATTTTCTTATTCATCATTGGAGTGACTCTTGATCTAGGGGATTTACCACTTCATGGGGTTATTTCATCTTTGCAATTGTAGCTTTTATTAACTTCTCATTTATAATTGAAATGCCATTTTAATAATATATGATTCTACAGTCTTCTTATAATTGTTTCAATTATATCCATGAATAACTTATTATGCATATTTATCTTATATCATCTTCTTTCTAATTATTTTATTTTTCTTGATCTTTTTGACTTTTCATCATTTTTTTCTTCTATCAATTCTATTTTCCTACTTTATCTATATCATCTCTCATGAAATATAAAGGTCTAGTATTAATAGAATGACTAATATAACCTCAATTTCTTGATTAATTATGACTCTAATGTTAGAAAAATATAATTCAAAATATAAATTTAAAATAAAAATAATAATTTTATAGAGCATCATTCCTTCTACACTATAGTGTCACAAATTCAATTTGTGGAGCACCACCAATTCTATTATGTTTCTAAGTGCTATGACTTAGAAGCTCTTTCATCATTAATTCCTAAAACTTATCTTTTTATTTTATTGTATCTATAAATCAAGTCAAATTATCTTGTATTCTTTTTAAGCGGATAGTTAACTTTTAATGGATAGTTAACTATGAGATATTTTATTATTATTATGTGGTATAATGACTATCTATTCATCTATTGAAAGAATCAAATCATCTTTGATAAAACATCTTCACATTGCACTCTTTAGAGGATTTTGTGGCCATTTTCATCCTTTTGTGATATAATTCTTATTTTTTAAAGTTTTTTCAACCCCCTTTCTTCTTCCATGTGCTTTTCATAAGCTATCTTTGTTTATTTAAAAAAATTCTTATTCTTCTATCATCCCCATTTTCTATAAAGTCTTTTTGGTTTGGGATTTAGACCTGCCTTAGTGGTTACAATTCTTTGGGATCATTTTTGTTTATCACCCAGTCATTTTTAATTTTCAATCTAATAGGTAATGGTACAATAAAACAATTAAAATGGACATTTGAAGTAATATTCACCTTCATTAAGTAAAAAATATAAAATATATCAACATTATAGATTCTAAAATTTGACCCTAACTAATTATAAGGTGGTCACTAACCATGGCTAGGAACATGATAAATAATATATAGTTTCATATTACACCTCCACACATTATACTTTGCAAAGAGTTGCATGGCTAGCATCATGCAATCTTACATAAGCATTTTACTTTGCAAAGAGTTGCAATAGGCAAGTCGTACATGCTATTCATTCAGGTATTGAATATCTTTAAAAATGATTGCTTCTATATTTAAACATTTAACTGTTCAGATATTACAAATTTTAAATTCTCCTATATATTTATGACAAAAATTTGCATATAGTGTTAAGCATATAGATCTAATTTGCATATAGTGTTAAGCTTCCTAACTTTTATCCTCATGAAGATAAAAATAATCTTCCTAAATATAGAGTTTGCACGAGTTTGTAATCTGCATATAATATGGCATGTAGTTTTATTTTTGTTTTTTTGAAAAATGATGCATGAGCCTCACGGCCATGCAATTCACCTCAAAGACTTTGCATTACAATTTCTTCTTACAATTTCTTCTAACATGTATATTGTATTAAGGCATACAGATTTAAGATTCTCCTGCATATTTTCTCAAACAAGTTGCATATGGTATTAGAGCATATATACAGATTTTAAATTCCCCAGAACAAACAACATGCATATGATGTTGAGGTATATTTAGATTTAAAATTCTCACCCACATGTTTCCACAAACAAACTGCATATGTTCCCACAAAAAAGATCTAATAGAAAGCAGAACACCAATATGGAGAGGACAATGATGGGAGTTGGGGAGAGGATAGATGACACCTGCAATAATCACCTATTCAAAAGAAATGCTCCTTTTCCCATCAGACAAATAATTGCTACTTATTAGTAAGACGAATCTACTGCCATGTATTCCATTTCAAACCATTCATTTAAACAAGTATATTCATAAATAACTCAGCACATTCATCTAGACAGATTCATAACAATCATTCTTATTCTGCTATCAAATAATAGCAGATAGTATGAAGATCGAATCAAGGTAATAACACCCTATCTAAAAAGATCTGAGTTAGTAGTCAACAATTCTTAATAATTTGCTTGCATGTCTCATAATTTATTTTACTATCATATTTGTAAGACCTGTAAACTAGAAAGGTAAACCTTAACAACAATAGAATTGCAGACTGCGCCTGTGCTAAGTGAAATCAATGTACAATAATATATAACACGCTACTACAACATATACTTAAATCCATAGGAACAGAACTTACTCATCGGTAAAATTAATATTTTTGAAATAAAAACCTTATATTGCACTGTACAAGAGCTTTATGAAAAAATTGCCTCACCACATCCAAAAGAAAACTACCATGGAATATAGATTTGATTGACAACTTGACAAGTTTCCGTGATTACAGATTTTGGTCATTCAACATAAATATTTGTTTGAAACGATGCTGTTCACTGTAGTCTGCCTCTCAAAGACACTGAGTTAAGTCACTGGAAATCAACAACTAATGCAATTATGATGGATGACCCCATCCATGTCATTGCCCAATATCTATGTAACAAAAAGATAACAAATTCAAATTCTACTTTAGAGACTAAACGATAAGTCTAACGTCTTTTCAACTTCACTTCCCAATTGAAGCTCCAATACTTTTTTGGCTTCTGGATCAATTTCAACTCCATCTTTCAGTTTTTTTTCTTTTCGACCGATTACAATCCCAAATAGCTTTATAACATCATCTGACTTATTTTCACTTTCATCCTCCATAGCTTTTCTTTTTCCAAGCTGTGCAGATCCATCCAAAGGATTACTGGTTTTCTGATCTTTATTCTGATCCACTTTGATTTTTTCTTGAGATTTCTCCAACTCTTTGGGCTTAAAAATATTCGCGTTTGTCAAAGTTATTGAGGTTACCGAACTGGATGTGGCATTGAATCCCTCTGCTTGGCGTAACTCATGAGAACCAGATTGATTTTCCACACAATTATTGCTCATCAAATTCTGAGAGACATGGACTGTAATGTAAAATTTGTCGCTTGGCATCTTACAATCCCTAGAAAAGGAAACCGTGTCTCCTCCTTTCAAATCCTTATCTTTGACAAACATTCTCCATCCTCTTGTAAGCACATAACTCTGGCTGCCTTTCCAAAATGAAAATCTAAATTGCCATTCTCTACTGTTACTTGTATCCACAAATGTAAGAAAAGTTTCTGATTGGGAATTTAACTTATCCTTAGGAAAATGATGTTCAGCATGTTGTTTTGGGATCACCAGCCTGTTTAATTTACCCACATCACTAACAGTCATCTGCTTTTGAAATAGATGCTGCCTATCCATCATGGGGCCTCCTAGAACAATATTCTTACCCTTCTTCCCTGCATTAGACATTTCCTGATTACCAGATACCACTTGATTTGGTCTGTAATGAGTATCGCACCAATTCTGCAACTCTCTATCATAATTGTGATCCCTGATTAAATGCTTAACTTCATCAGGAGTCAGAGAATCCTGAAACTGTTTATCAACTTCTGAAAGTGGTACAACGGGGAAATTTATTTCACCATCTTTCCCTCGGTACTTCATATAAGCTCTGCCATAAGCCTTGGCAGCTTCTTCACTAGTCTTGAAAGTACCCAACCAGATTCTTTTTCTTTTGTAGTATAGTTGTGCTCCCCAGTGGCCATTCCTTTGCGAAACAGTACCCTTGAACTTTGAAGAACGCTCTTTTCCTTCTTCCTGTCCTTCAATATTTTTACTCTCTGTTGCCTCACTATTACCCTCCACTTGATCAATTTCATTACTATCAGCCCCTGCTTCATTACTACCAGCCCCTGCTTCATTATCATGATCTGTACTCAATGGCTTAGAGCTAGATGAATCTAGGGCACCGGATATGCTTTCTTTGTCACTTTCCTGTTTTGAAATAGCACTACAGTTAGCCCTAGAATCGGGGCTGTGATACCCTTCTTGTGGCTCTTTTGAAAAACCCTGTAAGAACATCAAATTTAAGAATCATAATCAGTTATTTAATTCTTTACTATTTTTGACAATGGATCATTGAACATGATGTAAAACATATATACAATTGATTTCAGAATTTTTTAAATTTTTTTTTCAAAATACTAATAAAAAAAATTCTGGTGCTGCACAAACATCATATATACATACCTTTTCCATTGCAAATCTGAAACACTGAACTGCTGCTGTGCTTGTTTTTTGATACCTGCATTAGTGTTTGATACAATTAGAAAATTTCAAAGATTTCAAAGCTATCTTTCTGTTCTATCAATCAACTGAAAGAGCAGAAGAAAAAAACTTTTAAAGCCCACTGAAAGTAAATCACACCAGAAACAAAATCTGCTTATAGCATCTATGACTGCAAAAGTTGAATTCCCATAAAACAAAACTTATGCTATATGAGAACAGGAAGTGACGATTGCTTGTTTAATTATTTTAAAATATATTTAGATAAGCACCGAAATTAAAGCTAACTGAAAAAAACATGCCAACAACATATAAGTGAAGTCAAAAAAAAATACAACATGCAACATGTCAAGTTCCAATCCCACCTGCATGTACCCAAAATAAATAAACAAATAATATAATTACATCTCAAGGGCTATCTTGAAGCCACTAAAGGTGACTAAAGAACTTTCCACTTTGACCTAATTATTTCTTTTCCAACGCATATAGACTTTTGTGTTGATTTCAACAAGAGGAATGCATGTTAACATATAGTTAAATAATCAAAAGCATGCTTAATTAATTATTATTTTGGTTTTCACATGTCTATTTTGATTTAAAATTTATGTGCTTATCATTTAGCAATTGTCTCTCTTGTTTTCAAGCTTAAGCCAATGAGAATATGTAAATAAATAAAAATCAAAACTTAAAAAATAAGTCAAGAGGTTGGAAAGAATTAAAACATATTCGGGTATATTAAATGTGTAATATTTTATCTAATAATCAAAATTATAGTAAGAGTATATATAATCAAAATTACAGTAAGAGTATATATTGAAAGGGATAATTTTTTTTTTCCTTGGAAGTTTAGTTTTGCAATAACTTTTGCATGTTATGAAATCATCAAAATATTGCATGCAAAATCCAGTTTTGTGTAGAAGGTATAAGTTTTGCTAACTCGATGTGACTATAAATGAGGGCATCCATGTGGAAACAATTTAAATTTAATTTTTACTGGCATATCTGCACATTCATAAAGTAAGAGTATATATTAAATGTGTAATATTGTACTTGAGAGTCAAAATTAGTAAGAGTATATAATGAAAGGGATAAAGAGCATATATTAAATGTGTAATATTTTACGTGAGAATCAAAATTACAGTAAGAGTATATATTGAAAGGGATAAAGAGTATATATTAAATGTGTAATATTTTATCTGAGAATCAAAATTACAATAAGAGTTTTTATTGAAAGGGACAAAGAGTATATATTGAAATGGATGTATCTTTTTTTATTTTTTTGGGAGTTTAGTTTTTTTCTAATCCTTTAATATTTTTATTTATGGAGGGGCATATTTATCATTTCACATTTAATTTAATTTAAGTTTTTATTTATTTCAAAAAAATTTTTTAATTTTTTTTTAAATATTATTATATTAACGTAATAAAATGTATAACAATATATATATATATATATATATATATATATATATACTTTTGAAACGAAACATGTATAAGACTTTACTTTTATTTTTAAAGAAACAACAAGCTCATTTAACACTTAAAGGTTGCAGCTCAAAATGGATGTAAGTCAAAACATCACATTCACCTAATATGACAAAATATGCTAAACACGAAAATTATTATTCATTCAAATATCTATTTATGTGTTCATATGTATATGCAATATTTTAAACAGATAGAAAAGTTTTACATTCAAAGTTTAATATTTACTAAAGAATAAAATAGTAAAAATCAAAGTAAATCTTTTTTCATTCTTCTTTAAAAATATTTTCATTTCTCGGGGTGTGCCTTCTTACCACCCACCCTTTTTTGTTTGTTTGTGAATATGTAACTTTATCTTTATTTTAATATAGATAACTGCCTATTCATCAAAAAATATGTACTATGTGGTAGGAGAAGACCAACTTCCACCATACACTAGAATACCATTACCCAAAATTGATCACACAGAGTCATAGACTGTCATTCCTTCACTAAACTTTTAAAACGGACCCACTTGACCCCGGAAGCGCCATCCAGACCAACCATTACTAGAAGAGACCTAACAATATACTGAGCAAAAATCTGACTATACATATGTATGCAAAAGAAAAATTACCCGAGACAACCCCAAATGATGGACAACTAGACCAACATTAATTTTTTTACATACGCCATATACATTGTCATATATCTAATACCAACCGTGAAAATAGAAAACAAATGCCATTACCTATTGCCCCATAAATTGTTCTGGGAAAAGACCCCGAAGTCGAACTACCACGTAGCACTCCTTTTGGCCATGAGATGAAACTTCTGCCTAAGGTAAGCATCCCCTCCGTCACAAGCCTCCTGTGTTCGATTAGCTCAAGCCTCTAAATATCCAGAATAAAGGGATAAAACTTCACAATTTCCCCATAAACCTCTAGCTTCCTCAAATCTCACGGTTGAGGAATACCAGCCCCAAGCTTGGCAGTAGCCAAAACCTCCTCCAGACCCAGAAACAAATCCTTTCTGAATAGCCGCTGCATGATGACTTTGATTTCTTGCTTCAGGACATTCACATCTAGCAACCCGACCAACACGTGGGAAGAAATGTTTGTATCCAACCTGTAACTCTCGCTGTCGTCCATGAAGCTTTTACCAATAATGAATTTTATCATTGCAAATGTGAGCAAGTCCGAGTGGAAGATGATACGCCACATCCTCAACATCATCATAGGGCCCCTAAAGGCCATTTCCACTTACTTGGGTATGTGCGGGATCATGATGGGCCAAAAGTGGCAATATTATGGGTATTTGTAGGGTATGTGGGTGATGAATTTTTTACCCAAAATTGATGAAATGAAAAGGGTTTTTAAAGGATATTTTAGCTTTCCACCAATATAAATTATACTTTAATTTAAATTTAATAAATAATTATTATTTATTTTCTATTAGAATTATGACTAAAGTCCCCGATCGATAAGTGATTGAAAAACATCTATAACTTTCAAATGGTATCACATTTTTAATATGAAACACGGTCACATTCTACCCTTCACATAATATATGATTAAAAAAATAAAATTAAATTTCATGAATTTTTGACCAAGTTAAGTGGTCGACATATGAGTTTTTATATTTTTTAAAATTTGTAATAAAAATTCATAATTAATTATTTAATTGGAAAAAAAATTACAAAAAATATGCACCACATCCGACAAGAGTCCTCTACTTATATATAAAATCTTATAAAAATATTATCATTTATTATGGTTAGGGGTCGACAGACACCTACTTATTTTTTCCCTAAAATTTAAGTACTACATTGAAATTTCAAATTTTCACCAAATAGATTTTATTTATTTTTAAATAAACCTAGTAGTTTAGAAACTATATTCAATTTTCTACAGATTCTATTCTTACATATTTTTGAAATAATATAGATAACTTATTCAAATTTTTCTAAGTTGTCTAACACTTGAATTTTTGAATTTTTTGCCACTTAAGGGCCTATTTTTCTATGATGATCTTGCACATACCCAACTCCATAATTGCACTAGATTGTCCATACCGTCGCTGATCAGACCACTTTCCAAAACCTGGATAATGAACATCACGATAAGGAATGAACCAAAATTTTCTATATTTAATCCACACTAGAGCAGTGAGTCCCAAGGTGTGTGTTAGAGCGCCAACTCACAATATGCCCATAGCCTATGAAAGATCAAATCACCATTATTATGTGAGAGCCTCGATGTATAGAGGCAATTTATTCCTAATTCATAGAGCTTCATGCATATAAACCATTCACTTGACAAGAAAATGGCACTTAAACCCATTATTGCGAGTTGATTGCCGCTTGACTTCCAAGTGGACCCACCATGCTGTCATCTCGAGCCAATAGCCAACAGTGCAAGGAAAAATTCTATGTGGCAACCTGCCATGAAGAGAATTCGCTTCCTAATTCCCTTTGTGGTATATGTGATTAACAGTATATTCCTTAAAGCTCTTAAGTAACACCATGGTGTCATCCAAGGCCCCACCAAGTTTCCAGTTCACCGAATGCCCTAATCGAGGAGAATAGACAATAACAGTCAAATCACCTTCCACTACAATCTTAGATAGTTTCAGATTCACATATAACCTTATTCCAAGGGAGGTGACAACCATTTATGCCATATTGTTAGTACCCATATGTAGTGACTTTTCCAATTTAGCAATAAATTTCCCTTCCCAATCCTTGATGATGCAACCAACCCTTGAACAGTTGAGATTGCCTCTTGAGGCCCCATCAAAATTATCCTTGTACCAACCTTTATCAAGAGGGTGCCATTTCACACCTTCCTGACTTCTTGATCTTTTGTACCACCTTTTCCCACAAAGGAGGGCACCTTTAAACCATTCCAACTTTTCCTCATTAATGAATCCCAACTTGTTAAGCTGGTCATTTGTTTGCTAGAAGCTAACGATCTTGAGTTTATCACTTCCACAATGCTTTCCTTAACCTTATTAATGAAGGAAATGACATTTCAAAATTTTGGAATATGTGATTCCTTTCTTTCCATATTTCTTAGATGAGCAAGGAAGGACTCATGCGACAAAGGCCAAGAAACAAAGCATTCTTATTAAGTGTGGGCCAACTTTTAAACCAACTCAATAGGTCCCTGGGAATGGATGAAACCCAATACAATTTGTCACACAACCAGTTCCAACACCTCAAAGTAAAGGGGAAATTAAAAAAAATATGCTCACCAGTTTCTTCATCTTGTTTGCAAAGCATGCATCTAGATGGGCCATAATAACTAGGCAAAGATCTTGACCTTTGGTAAACATTGCTTGTGCCTGTTGGAAATGTGTCTGAACTTACTAGATTGGCATTGGCAGTGTTGTGTTCTCCTATCTCCTTTGTCGACTAGACTATGCTCCATTGGTGGGACTTTCTTAGTTGTCTCCCCGACAACTTGATAAGCCTTCAACGTTTCACCTAGCTCTTGATTGTTGATACATTGCGTGGTCACCGAGACTTCACCCATTATCTTCTTGATAGACCGATATCCCTTGTTGTGGTGTCATGTTTACATTGTCGGCGAGAGTAGCTCACTTCAATGAGAGTTTTTGAGATGTCTCTTTGACATTTTGAAACTTCGATGGAGTATCTTGTCAGCAAGAGGTTGCACTATCACTGAGACATTGGACAATGTCTCATTGACATCCTAATGAGGCTCCATATCAGAGAGACCCAGATGCTTTGCTAAGAAATTGTGAAATATCTCTTCGAAATGCCAATAAAAGTCTTGAACATTCTTGTCGATGTGACTTTGGTTGTTCGTCGTGACTTTGGACCATCTCTCTTCAATGAATTGGTGAACCTATTGTAATGGTAAAGTTGACATCGATGAGAGATTTATTTATCGATGGGAGACGATGAAGTCTCTCATTGACATGGTGATGGACTTGGTCGACAATGTACCATGAGAAGCATGTATCAGTGTGACTTGAGTAGATTGGAAATAAATTTGTAGTTGTCTCATTGATGGCCTGGAATGGTAACTATTGTGTGAGGGTTGTTCTATTGTTACAAATGGGAACTAAATTAGTATGTTTCTTGTATGGGTCTAGTGATGCAGGTTTATTGAAATTCTCTCGAAAGAAAAAATGCTATAATGTGTAATGTATTGTAATAGTGCTTGAGAGTTGTGTTGTGAGTTTGATGAGAGAGAACGAGATTGATCAGGAATTATAATGCTACCTATATTAAGAGTGTGAATTGAAATATTTGGAAGCAACGAACTGTAACTTTGTATGTGGACTTTGTTCACTATAATACAAAGTGTTTTTGCTTGGTGTGTGGGTTTTTCTCCTGAAAGGGTTTTCCCATGTTAAATATAGTGTCCATTTTGTGGTTGTGTTAAATTTGTTTTGTTCTATTTTTTTCTTCTAATGTGCATCTTTAATGAACTATAATTCAAAATTGAACCATATGTATGTATTCTCTTCTTAGAATTAGCAGTAGGAAGGTGTTTCCACACCTTTGCTTTCCTTACAAGTGGTATCAGAGCCTAACTAGTTGTGTTATCCTTGTGGGTTGGACGGGTTTTTTGTGCCAATTATGAAGTAGGTGTCTTCTAGAGGAATCAAGTAATCTCGATTACATATTAAGATGGAAAGCACATCAGGGAAGATAGAAATTGAGAAGTTCAATGGTGGCGATTTTGAGTTGTGGAAACTCAAAATGAAAGACTTGTTGGTAGATAGAGATCTCTAGATTATTGTGTCTGGAACTAAACCTTTGGGCATGGAGCAAGAAGATTGAGACCTCACATATAGAAAATCCAAAGGTTTGATGAGACTATGTCTAGCAAACTCTATTCTCCTAAACATTCATGAAGAGAATTCTACATCTTCTTTGTGGAAGAAACTTGGTGACATTTATTAGGGAAAGTCCTTGGTGAATAATTTATTTTTGAGGAAGAAGCTATACTCTTTGAAAATCAAGGAAGGGTCATCTGTGGCTGATCATTTGAATATGTTCAAAATGCTCATTGCTTAGTTAACATCTGTAGGTGTGAAGATAGACGATGAGGATCGTTGTATGCTTCTATTATGTTCTTTTCCTGACTCATGGGATCATTTAGTGATGGCTATTGGTAGTACAAAAACCACTTTCAATATGGAAGATGTGGTTGCTTCATTATTGTCAGAAGAGATGTGAAGGAAATCTTTTGAGATGGAAAAGGAGGCTCTTATTGTTTGAGGTAGATCAAAGGAGAAAGGCAAGAAGAAGGAAAAGAAGTCTAAATAAAAGTTTGAAGGGAGATCAAAGTCTCTTGGAAAGAACTGCAAGGTGAAATGCTAGAATTGTGGGCAACCTGGTCATCTCTGTAAGGATTGCAAAGAGGAGAAAAAGAAGAATAAAAATAGTTCTTTGGATAATGATTCTTCTCAGAGTGATGCAAATGCATTCATTGCAGCCTTGGTGACTCAAGTATCATATGATGTCTAGCTGATTGACTCAAGTGAATATTTTCACATGACATCTCATAGAGATTGGTTTACAAAGTACAAAAAGTATGTTGGTGGAAAGGTGTATCTAGCAAGTGACTCATCTCTTGAAATTGTTGGCCGTGGAAGAGTTAGAATTCAATTTCTTGATAGAAGAATCAAAGGAATTGATGGAATAATGCATATACCAGGTTTGCTCAAAATTTACTTTCTATTAGCAAAATGAATGATGCCAGTGTGAAAGTTTCATTCTTGAATGGTGGATATAAGATGAATAGAGGCTCAATAGAGACTAGGGGTGCTCAAATTGGTACTCTGTACATGCTAGATGCACATGTTGTTTAATGCAACAATTTCTTTTTAAAGTCAGAAAAGGTTACTCGTGTAGAGAAGGAGAATGAAGTTCCTCTGGGGGAAAACTCTTTGGAGGTGAAATTCCCTACAGAAAAGACCATGCTCTGGCATCAAAGGCTTAGACACATTGGTGAGAAATGCTTAAAATCTTTGAAAAATAAAATCCTGGTTGAAGGGCTTGATGATTATAACCTTGAGTTTGATTTTTGTGAACATTGTATATATGGAAAACAACATCATGTTTCATTTTATTCTAGTCCTCATAGATATTTTGGTGTTCTGGATTATATTCACTATAATATTTTTGGTCCAGTAAATGTTCCTTTGATATCAAAATCAAGATATTATGTTTATTTTATTGATGACTATTCGAGAAGGGCACTTGTGTATTTTCTAAAAAGTAAATCTTAAGTGTTCAGTCCATTTAAAGAGTTTTAAAACTTGGTTAAAAATCAAACTGTAAGAAAAATTAAATGCTTGAGGATACATAATGATGGCAAGTTTTTCTCTGTAGATTTTGAAACATATTGCAAAGACGGTGGAATAAAAAAGCATAAAACAACACAGTCCACAACAAAATGGAGTTGAACATGACACTAATGGAAAGGGCACAAAGTATGTTGAGCAATGTTGTTCTGGAGCAAAATTTCTTGGTTGAGGTTGTGGCTACAACATGTTATTTAATAAATCAATCTCCGTCTTTGGCACTTATTGACAAGATGCCTATGGAAGCTTGGTCTCGTAAGAAGCCCTATTTAAGACATGTAAGAGTCTTTGGCTATGAAGCATATGTTTATGTGCCGAATGAGAAAAGATCTAAGTTGGAGAAAAAAGGTGAAAAATGTATCTTCATTGGCTATGACATTGGTATGAAAGGATACAAGCTTTATAATACTATGAATGAAAAGGTTGTATACAACAGAAACCGTGTAATATTTCATGATCTGAAACCTTCTTCAGTGGATCCACAGTCAGAGATGAAAGAAGAAAATAATGAAAAAGTAGTTTAAATTCCTCAAACTCCAGATAGAGAGGAAAAACAAAGTGTAACTAAAACTAAGAGTTCTGGCAGATCTGAGAGTTCTAAAGAAGAAGAACTACAACCACATCCCCAACCTTTGAGGAGGTAAACACATGAAAGGTGACAACCTAATAGGTATGGTTTTTCCATGTTGGATGTAAATTGTGCCTATGCTTTAATTACAAGCATTGATGAGCCTAGGACTGTGAAATAGGAAATTAAAATGTCTGATTCAGATTCCTAGTTGGAAGCAATGAATGAAGAAATGGCATCATTGAAAAAGAATGAAACTTGGAGTCTGGTGCCCTTGCCTAAAGGTAGAAAGCATGCTGGCTATAAATGGGTATTCAAGAAGAAAATCGGTCTAGATGGAAATGTTTAAAAGTATAAAGCTAGGTTGGTTGGAAAAGGTTATTCCTAGGTAGAGGGAATTGATTATGGAAAAATATTTTCTCCTGTAGCTAAGTTGACATCTATCAGATTTCTTTTATCACTTGTAGCAGTGTATTACTTAGAGATTGAACAGATGGATCATGTGAAGGAAACATTTCTTCATGGAGATCTTGAAGAAGAAATTTCTATGTCCTAGTTTGAGCACTTTGTTGAAAAAGGTAAAGAAAATCTAGTTTGCAAGTTAAATAAATCTCTGTATGGTTTAAAATAATCAGTTAGAATGTGGTACCAAAAGTTTAACACATTTGTGTTGTCATTAGGATTTTTAAGATCAAAATCTGATCATTGTGTGTACTTCAAAACTGAAAATGACCAAGTTCTTATTATTTCCCTATATTTTGATGACATGTTGTTCATAGGAAATAGTAAGCCTATGATTTCTGATCTAAAATCTCAATTGTCAGCAATGTTTGAAATGAAAGATCTAGGTGCAACAAGGTATATTTTGGGGATGGAAATAAAAATGGATAGAGGAAGTAGAAAGCTATGGCTCAGCCAGAGTAAGTATATCAATATTATCCTGGAGAGATTTTGTATGATTGATTGCAAGTAGCTAGTTGTTCCAATGTTGTAGGGAACAAAGCTATCCATTCAAGCTTTTCCAAAATTTCCTACTAAGATGGAGGACATGACTAGAGTTCCTTATACAAGTGCAGTTGGAAGTTTAATGTATGCAATGGTCTGTACAAGGCCATACATTGCCCAAGTAGTGGGAGTTCTTAGTTGTTTTATGAAAAATCTAGGTAGACCACAAGGGGATGCTCTGAAAAAAGTCTTTAGATATTTAAAAGCTACATCTCAGTACACTTTGTGCTATCATGGTAACTCAGTTGGGTCACAAAGATCCATCAACATTCGAGGTTATGTGGATTATGATTGGGTAGGGGACATTGACAACAGGAGATCCACCAGTGGATACATCTTCACGTTGAATGGTGGTCTAATTAGTTGGATGAGAAAGTGGTGGGCTATAGTCACTTTATTGACTATGGAAGCATAATATATGGTAGGAACACATACATGTAAAGAATCCATTTGGATTACAATTTTGAGTTCTAATATTGGGTTCAATGCAGGACAAATTATTATTTGTTGTGACAGTTAGAGTGCTATTTGTTTGGAAAAAAATCCAACTTTCCATGCCAGGTTGAAACATATTGATGTGCAGTATCATTTTGTATAGGATATGGTGGAGGATGGAAAGGTCAATCTTGAAAAATTGGATGCTCTATAAATGTTGTAGATACATTAATGAAACTAGTGAGCATAGACAAGTTAAGGTGGCATGCCAGTTTGATGGGCCTTGGGGCCTATGATATTCAGTAATGTCAAGTTTTGGAATAAGCCAGTACGTATTCGCCAAGTGGAGCATGTTGGAAATGTGTCTCAACTTATTGTCTTGATGTTGGCAGTGTTGTGTTCTCCTATCTCCTTTGTCAGCTAGACTATACTCCATTAGCAAGACTTTCTTAGTTGTCTCCCTGACAGCTTAATAAGCCTTCAAGGTTTCACCTAGATCTTCATCTGTGAGACATTGCATGGTCAGTTAGAATTCACCCATTGTCTCCTCGATATACCGATATCCCTTGTTGTGGCATCGAGTTTACATTGTCAAAAAGAGTAGCTCACTTTAGCAGGAGTTTTTGAGATGTCTCTTAGACATTCCAAAACTCCGATGGAGTATTTGTCGGTAGGAGGTTGCATTGTCACCTCAACATTGGATAATGTCTCCTCAACATCCCGATGAGGATTTGTATCGGAGAGACTTGGAAGCTTCACCAAGACATTGTGAAATGTCTCTTCAACATGTTGATAGAAGTCTTGAATGTTCTTGTCAATGTGACTTTGATTGTTCATCATGACTTTGGACAATTTCTCTTCGACAAGTTGGTGAACCTCTTGGAACAGTAAAGTGGACATCGATGAGATATTTGTGTAATGGTCGGAGAAGCTAAAATATCTAATTGACATGGTGATGGACTTGGTCAATAGTGTACCT
Organism: Sequoia sempervirens; assembly: GCA_007258455.2. Taxonomy (NCBI): domain Eukaryota; kingdom Viridiplantae; phylum Streptophyta; class Pinopsida; order Cupressales; family Cupressaceae; genus Sequoia; species Sequoia sempervirens. The sequence continues at coordinate 28,413 of VDFB02178980.1, forward strand.
TGAGAAGCATGTATCGATGTGACTCGAGTAGATCGGTAAGAGACTTGTGGTTGTCTCATTGATGGCCCGGTATGGTAACTACTATGTGACGGTTGGTCTACTATTACAAATGGGAATTGAATTGGTATGTTTCCCATATGGGTTTGGTGATGCAGGTTTATTGAAATTCTCTCAAAAGGAAAAATGCTATAATGTGTAATGCAATGTAATAGTGCTTGAGAGTTGTGTTGTGATTCTGATGAGAGAATGCAATTGATCAGGAATTATAATTCTTCCTATATTAGGAGTGTGAATTGACATCTCTAGAAGCAACAAATTGTAACTCTATATGTGGATTTTGTTCATTGTAATACAAAGTGTTTCTGCTTGGTGTGTGGATTTTTCTCTTGAAAGGATTTTCCCACATTAAATTTGGTGTCCATTTCGTTATGTTTTATTTTTTTCTTCTAATGTGCATCTTTAATGATCTATAATTCAAAATTGAACCATATGTCTACATTCTCTTAGAATTAGCATTAGGAAAGTGTTTCCGCACCTCTACTTTCCTTGTAGTGCCAACAAAGATCCTTCGACAACTCATGAGCATTTTCAAAATATTTTATCAATAGATTGTACCCATCACATGTGTTAAATTCACTTGAAGTAGAGCCACACCACCTAATTCAATCTTTGTCATCCCTTAAGCATATTGTTTGGTTGCTTAAAGCTTCTTTGAAAGTAGAAGTAGCATTGTCTATACTCAACACTTTAACATCCTTTCATCGATATTCCAAAAAACCATTTATGATTGAGATGAACACGTCCTCCTTGACACAGTTGCCCCACATTTGTTTAGACAATGCCAACGCTTGCCTGAGATCACCTCTATCAATCAATTTTTGAAAATTACCCCAAGAGTCTTCCTAGAAAAGAGCCATCCTACCATCATATATGTCCAAGGAGAGGTAGTTTATGATAACATCCCTACAACTGCATATGAAATTCTAGATTATTGAGCCCTTAGGTCCAAGCGAGTTGAAAGAAAAGATGTTGATTTCCTCTTCATCCAAATACTTATTTTTGAGCATTTTGACCCCTTTGTGGTCTTGATTTGCATACATCTGCTAGACCAATTTGGCCCCAAAAGCCTTATTCTGGAGATAAAGCCTTTTCATCCCTGCTCTATCTACGTCCTTTGATTTACAAACCTTATTCCAGTTTATTAGAGAGAACTTTTTCTGATTTTAATTTCCTTTCCAAAACAATTTTTTCATTCTTTGATTGATTTTATTACTTAACCTGGATGACATTGGTAGGAAAGAGATCATGTAAATGGTTAGAGCTATAATTATCACTTTGATCATGTTTATCCTCCCAACCTAAGACAACCATTTCCCTTTCCATGAGGACAACCCTTTTTCTATTTTTGACACCAAAGGGTCTAAAAGTTTGTCGAGTTGCACCCCAAAGGTGAGAGGAAGACCAAGTTATTTACAAGGTAGATTGCCTTTTCTAAACTTAAAAGTTCTCAAGATCTACTTTTCAGTTAAAGGATTAGTAAAGAAAAAGAAAATCTCAGACTTCTCAATACTTACCTCTTGTTTGAAGTGGTCGAGTAATTTTCCAATATTGTTTTGAATTGCCTTGCTTCATGAGCATCCACTGAGCCAAATAACATGGTATCATCAATGAATTGCTGATGGGTAATTATAGCCATACCCCTTGTGCTTTGGATCTCATTTAAAAATCCTGATTGGGAGACCTTTGAAACTGACCTCCCAATAGACTAAACCATTATTATGAATAGAAAATGGGAGAAAGGACTTGTCTAAGACCCCGAGAGGCACCAAATAATCCATTTGAGGAGCCATTAACCGAAACCGAGTACCTTGGAAACATGATCCAATTAAAATTCCAATCTATCCAATCTTTGTTAAAGCTGAAGGCCTCCAATACATTGCATAAAAACGTCCCTGAGTTCACTTTGTCGTAAAATTTTTTGATATCCAACTTCAGCATCATAGATTGTTTCCTTGTTTTTGAAACCAAATGACTTGCTTCCTAAGCAATAATCACCCCATCAAGAATCAATCTGCTAGGGACAAAGTTGGTTTGCTCCTTTGAAATAATGTTTGGAAGGACCTTATTAATATGGTTGGCCACAACCTTGGCCAACACCTCTTGTATAATATTACAAAGTGTAATAGGATGAAACTCCTCCAAATTTTTGAGCCTTTCCTTCTTTGGAATTAAGGAAATAAAGGTGTTATTGTTTTCTTTCAAAATCTTCTCAGTCGACCTTGAGTCTTCGATTGCAGCCACTAGATCTTCCCTAACAATCTCCCAACACTATTGAAAAAAGGCTATAGGAAACCCATCCAAGCTTAGAGCCTTATTAGGATGTAATTGAAATAGCTCTACTTTGACTTCAACCACTGTAAATTCCCCATTAAACATGAAATTTTGGGATTTAGTGACAAATTTGGGTATGCAAGACAAAATGTGTTGATCTTGAAATCTAGAGCCACTCCAATAATTTAGAAGATTATGGAAGAAATACACAATGACTGCAAAGATATCTTCTAACTTATCCAACGACCTACCATCCCCCATTTTTATAAGGGATATCTTGTTTATCTTCCTTCTAGCTTTGGTGGAGTTAATATTTTTTTTGTGTTGGTATATCTAGCACTTAGCCAAAAATCACGTGATTTATGCCTCCAAAAGATTTCTTCCTTTGAAAGGGCATCCTCCAAGTTCTTTAAAAGCTCCTTCTCTTGCAAAAATTTCCCACCATCCATGCCTGAGGCACATATGTCCTCATTCAACAAACTTAATTCCTCTTCTATTTTCTTTTTTTCTCAAAAATAGTTGGGTAGGTGCCTGAAGTTGGGTTACACTTTTGTCGCCAACTTTAAAAAAATTGAAAATGATATAATGCGAGCATGTTATAATCCACTCGCGTTATGTCATTTTAAAAGAAAAAAAAGTGAAAGCTATCATTTTCTCTTGTTTTTTTCCTCACCAAAAACCATCATTTCACACTCAGCAGAGGGAGGCATTCTACAAATTCATCAACAATATTTTTTTTTCTTTGCAAAGATGGCACCATGATGACAAAGAGGTGCAGGAGGTAAGTATTGTTTGCTATTTGTTTTGAATTTCTTAGTTTCAAGTTGATTTTGTTTGTTTTAGGTTAGATTTGATTTTTTTTTTTTAATTTGTAGGAGATGCAAATAATCTTGCAAATCCTGAAAAACCTCAACAAGAAGAACAAGAAAATCCTCCTCAACAAAATCAACCTCCCCCACCAATCACTCAACACCCTCCTGGACACTCAACAAAATTTGAGGAGTGAAATTGAAAACAACAAAAAAAATTGAGGATATTATTAGTAGGTTGAGTGATCCAAATGCTTCAACCACATAAAGAATGACACTAGAAAATTCAATGAAAGAGATGTTAAAAAATGTAGATTCAATAACCCAATAAATAACAGGATGGCAAGATAGGAGGCAGGCAGCTAGGGAATATTATGCAGATAAACTATCATATAAACAAGTAAAAAATTTGAAAATTACTAAAGGTGATTTGTGCTCTTTATTCACTGACCCTAGAACAAATCAAAATCTTAGCCTCAATTTGAAGAGGTTTCCTATTCAGTGGCCCCATCACCAAGATATTAGGAATCATTTTTATGATAGGTCCAATACTTGGTCTTTGATTATCCACCATGCAACAATTGTGAAGTCTCCCAATATTTTCTTTGGAAAATATACAGTGAGTTTGTATTGAACCAAATCCGAAATTATTTTGATATGAGGGAATTCCAGGGGAGAGGTGGGGGGTCAGCTCAGGATAGGCCCGGTGAACATCCAGATCCTATGCAACAAGGGAGACAACCTGTCACTAGGCTTCCTCATGAGAACATTGTTATGCCTATCATTGCAAAGGGAGAGTTCCATTTAGAGACATTGGGTGTGTGATCAAAATTTGGACCCAGAGGTCATCCATCATACTAGCTCCCATTTCACAAGCAAGCATCCAGGGAGTCTTCAGTGGTGACCTTTGAACCCATGTGTCAATCTCTTTGGGGTGACTTGTCTACATGACCCCACCTGACACTTCAGAGGCCGCTACATAGAACTGTGATGTCGCTAAGTGCAAGATCCATACAATTAAGTGGGGATGGAGAGGATGACCTGGGACATCTTTGCATCATGCATATGACATTGATAGTCGGGTAAAAGTCAATATGTTCATTGGAATTTAATTCTATTAAATTTTGATTCCAAATGCATGATTAAGTAATTTAGTTCTTATTATTTTAATAAAATTGTAGGGTCACGCTATTGGGAGACTAGATACAATCGACCTCCACCCAATTTCTAATTTTTCAAGACACCTATTAGTGGGGTATGTAACTAGTAAAACAATTATACCTATTACATGTTAATAGTATTTTTTACAAATGGTATTTTAATACATGTGATTTTGGATGTTGAATAGGCTAATATAGGTAGTTTCAAGCAAACACCTCCTAGTTCTAGTGGATTCACTCAAATGTACATGGAGGTAATAGAATAAAGAGAACTTAACTAATGAATTTTACTTAATAGATTTGTTTATTTTATATTCATATGTTGGTTACGTTGCATTAGACATCATTCAAACTCAAAGCATTAATTCAAATTCCATAACTAATAACTAGATGTTGATAGATGAAAAAATTTCAACTATATAATATAGTTGTTTAGAAAGTCAACGTAAGCAACACAATGCAATTACTTCACATGGAGGCATGTGCTTGAAAAGGTGCACCAGCATGACAAACTATGGATGCTTGGAAAAAATCTATGAAACCATAATAGTAAGCAATAACATAGACAAGGCAGTTAGTGATGCAGAGCATCATATCAAAACACTCAATCATCAAGGTACATCTAATGTAGAGCATCCAAAAAACACCATCAACATCATTTCTTCAAGGGATTTCAATCCCAAATAGAATAAGGAGAAGATCAAATATAATTTCATCATAAATCTACTTTTCATTCAACCAAAATCCACTCAAATTCTCTTAGCCATTCCATAGGCCATCATTCGTCATTCCACTAATCAGTATTCCAATTGACTCATTCAAAGAAAAAACCATATTAAAGAAAAATTTGACTTAATCAATTAGATTCATATCATTCTCAACCACCATAAAAACAACATAAACTTGATTATTAACACTTGAACAATTCATCCTTTCATTTATTCACCAAGGCAACAAATCAACTAAACCATACCTCAGTATTATCAATCCATTATCAAGCACTATACTCACCATATTTCCTTTAATTGTAGTAGTCTATTTAAGTTACACCATACAACAAAATCTTTGATTATCATCTTGTATAACCACCACTGCATAAATCCTGCTCAATATTCACCCATCCAACCATCAAAGTCACCAAACCTGTCTTATACACCTTAACCAAATTTAGTAACATCAATCATATCATTAGTTTGATAGTAACCAAGCACTCAATATCATCCTTTCCACTGTTTAAACAAACATCTTTGTTTTGATAAGGCAATATCATATTCCTCTAGTAGGTATGTCAACCATTGAATCAGGTAGTTACATTCCTATCTCAAAGATTATTAAAAAAATCAATGCACATTTAGAAACACTTTCCATCACATCACAAAATATCAAAGTTCTTAGATGTTTGACATAAATAAAATCATCGATTTCGTGACTGTCTTTAATAGTTAGTAGATTAGGCCTGTTTTACAAAGGAGACCCCTTCAAAACCATTCCAAATCACTCAAAACCTCAAAAAAGTCTTCAAGCATGTCTTATAATTCAATATTTCACCATTTATAGGGATTGAAAACCATGAAAATGTTCTGATCCAATAAACCCTTGTTTATAGGGTGTAAAAGCACAAATCAAGGAGGGTTTTGTGAAAATACTCTTGCAAACCTCTATTTCTTTGGACACCACCTAGAACATGATTGGTTATGTCTTCCAAGACCTTCTACATCATTTCCAAGCCTCTGCAAGCTTTATTTATTCATGACCCATGACTGTAGCATCACTTTGTGTAGGAAAATCCTTTATTTTCCAATGTAGCAACAACTCCACCATGGTATTCTTGCTTTTCCCTAGACTTACAATCATCGTAAAAATGCAAAAATCATAATATTAACCTACTCCACCAATTTACTTGACCTACACATTGGTGGAGCAGTAAGAAAACTCTATTAGACTCTCAAACTTGCTTCTAAAAGGGACTCTAATGTGCACCTAAAACTACTATTCTTTGTTTCCTATAACTAACCAAGTCCAACTCTTGAAATTGGAAACTAACTCCTCCTTACATGTATTCACACTATGATTTAACTTTGGTTGTTCCTAAATCACCAACACAAGAAAACAAAACAATGGAGTAATGTTGCAAACTCAAAAACAGGGAATTTTTATTTCAAAATCTAATTATTGTAAGAACACAAATTTCTATTTTTTCTCGCCTTTACATGCCTTTTAAAGATATTTCCTTTTCCATAACTTTCTTTCCATCGGTTGAAACTACCCCTTTTAACCCTTAATATGCCTAATTTCCTTGTTTTTGTCAATTTAACAACTTTTAACAATATTACATTATTGCATTGTTTGCATTTTCCCACTTTGACCACTTAGAACTTACCCATAACCTTAAATACATTCAAATAAGACCTCATATGACCTTGAACATGCTTTACATCATTTTTCCATGACCTTTTGTGATTGACTCAATACAAATTTGAACACTCATCCCTTTTGCAAAATTGAAAAGTATTTGATGACCTAGGTGCTCCTGCACCAACATCTAACCCAATTGAATCAAGAGAAGATCAAATTGAATAAGAAACTAAAATTTCTTTCTCTTTTCATCAAAAATCACATTGTTTCATTTTCAAACCACAAGGAAACAACAAGCCAACTCATTTCAATACTTCTTCTTATCATCCTCAAGCTTCAAACATCTTATTTATCAACAAAAATGATTGATCCATGCACAAGAAACCTAATTAGAGTCACTAAACAATCCATTCTTTCATCATTCACCAAGGCACCCTTCCACTCAATTTTACCTAGAAAAATAACCAAAACCAATCTTCATGTTACAACCTATATCCATCAGATCCTAACACACCTTTGTCATCATCAATTTATCTGAATTCAAAGCAAAAACCTAATAAAGATCTCTGAATCTTTTAATTACTTATACAACTCACCAAATTTTCACTTTTACCAACTAGTTCCTCAAGACCAAGATACTACAATCAACCATTTACACCTCAATCATTTCATTTGACTTTCAAGACATTACTCACATCATGTTTATTGACTAAGCCTATTCTATGCACAAATCAAGCCCTACAAAAGAGGGTTTATTGCATAAGGTACTTACAAACCTTAAATAATCCTGCCACCACCACAAACACCATGGAAATGGCCTGCATAAGCTTTAGAAATTATGTAGAGTGGCAGGGAAGGAAAACTCACAATCACAAATGGAAAAGTCACTCCACTAAATGCTTCTCTCAAATACTCTCATGAGGAGTCCTAAACTCCACTATTATTTAAGAGATCAACCCCACACACCTAGGGTTCACAACTCCAACCACTCACAAAGCTTGAAATTTTTTTGGATCATGTCTCATTAAGTCAAAACAAGGTTTAACAACCCTTTAGCATTTAGGTTTCAACAAACACCCATCACTATGGTGACTTAGACCTCACTCTCTCTTAAGGATTGCAGCCCTTGCCCCCGGTAGGAAAATCAAAATAAAAACACAAGGAAGAATATTAAGACACCAAACCTATGGATTCAAACCCCTAAGATGGACTGCTACAAGGTTCCAAAACCCTTCCTCTTGACTGTCAAAACATCACTCACAATGGCCCTTTCTACCGCTGCTCCAAAAGGCCTAATTCACCGACCTACACTTAGGTCTTGACTATCTAGGCTCTCCCCTTCACCCCAAAGCCAAAATTCAGACTCCTACAAGTTCTCCACACCTATTTCCACCATTCCTAAGTGCCTCTTAAACAGATTCTTCAAAATCAAGCAAAAACTCATTTTTTTTGCTTGTCAATTTTGCTTGCCACATAGAGATGTCAAGCCAAAATTCATGCACAACTTCCAAAAATGAGCCTTCCATTCTCCAAAACATTGAGGAAATGATAGTACAACTTTATATCTTCCATCCCGCAGAGATTTAGCAATTTTACGATGTGGGAATGGAAGAAATATACATTTTTCACCCAAAACCCTTATTTTAAGGGTTTTTAGACCACCCGATAGAGAAATTGGAATATATCCCTTGATACTCAATGAAATCTCACCAATCATATGCCAAAGGAAAGATTATTCAATTACCCATCCAACTATTATGGGCTTGGAGCATGAAAGTGAACATACAGTCCGTACCAAGTATGGGATCAACAAATTCTTCATAAAAACATAGGGAAAACAACAAACTTCTTATTGAGACTTCTTCAAAACATCAAAATCAACCTTGCCTCGACCAAGAGAGGCATATTTGAAGTCTTACAAACTCCCTCCAACTTCTTGCAACTGTCTTTTGAAAAGAGAGACGTTGGAAAACAACTAATCTCATGCTTTGACTTCTAATTGCCTAGTTAAGGCAATGTGAGCAACTTCTACCAACTCCACCACAAAGAGCCTTCCAAAATGTGTCAAAGGCATTTGAAACCTTGTCAAAAAGTAAGGTGACTCCGTTCCAGTGTCTAGATACATCAAGGCATCCTTTTTCCTTATTTTTCCAAGATGTACGAAACTTACAAAGGAGGATGGAGACCTTGTTGTACAAAGAAGTTGGTCATCAAGACCAAAAACTCAACCAAAAACCTAGAAGACATACTACAAAGCATTGAAATGGTCCATAAGACCTTATTCCATCCATAAACCAAGAAACAAAACATGACAAATTATTCTAGGTCCCTTAGACCCATGGGTGCTCCTGCACCATACTCCCAAGCAAGAAAAAGATCTGAAGTCCTCTTTGAGATTAGGTCTTCTATAGTAGTTCCATGCTGTTTAATATCATTTTCTGACATCCATTTTGCATCCTCTTCAGGTAGACCTTGCCATTTGACTAGGTATTCCTTGTAAACCTTCCTTCTAGTCTTCTTTGTCTCCTTAGTGTCTAGGATGCATTCAAGAGTCATAGGTTGGCTGGGGGGTAGTTCCTTCACCCAATCTTCATCCTCCATTGCTATTGTACCTACTCCATCACCTGCATTCATAGAAGCTTTGAAAGGATATGTCATGACCCCTATTTTTAAGGTTCATATTTTTAAATGGTTAATTAAATTAATTAGCAAGGAAATAAAAGTATAATGAAACAAAATGATTAATTGTAATTTAATTAATTAGAAATTTTATTTATTTCAAATAAATGATAATGATTGGTTATTTAGAATAATTATTTTATTTGCAAATAAATGATATTTATTTATTGCTTATAAATGGTAAATATTTCTTTTGCAAATTTAAATATGGTAATTCCCACTATTCACTATGGGTAATTGCTTAGTTGCAACTAAAACATAAAATCTTTGTTATTTATCAAAGGAAAATAACGTGCATAGAAATAAATTTATTTTTTTATTTATTCTTTTCAAGATTAGGTATGGAAAAATTCGGGAGAAGAACTTTAAAAGAAGGTAAAACATTAGCGAGAAAACAACAAGAATATGGTTTCTGGAACTTACTCTTTTCTCCATGCAAGAAACAATAACGGAGAGAGAACAAGAGTTTCGGGATTTCTTGGGGTTCTACACATCAGGATCTCCATCATTTGAGTATTCCATATAATACCTGTCACTCCATAATATTGTGACAACACAATAACAATAAGAAGTTGAACAAGAAGATGGAAAAAAGGGGGGTTTTCAATTCTATCTGATGTCTTACAATGTTGTTACTTTCAAGAATAAATCAATTGTCGCCTCTACAGTGGAGCCTCTGCAACAGTATACCTTTTGACTTCTCAGGATATTTGTAAGATTATTTTATTTATTAATTTTATTTCTTTATAGCACTTCTGTGTGTGATTCCATTTGTAAGTTAGAGGGAAGATTAATTTAAAATGGTAGATTTTATGATGTTTCTTTAAAGCTGGACTAAACATTACAAGAATTTTAAGTAACTCTCATACCTGAAATTACACATTTCGTTTAAGAAAACAGTTATGCCATCTTTGTAGCATGCATTCTTGCGAACTATGCTAACATATTACACATTTTAGAAAATAGTTACACCACTTCTGTAGCATGCATTCTTGTGAACTATCCTTTTGTTAGGATACCTTGCAATTGGTAGCTAAATTTGTTGGAAATATTAATCTTGAGCAGCCAACGGACAGATGCATTAAATGCACTGTCAGATGAAATCAACTCAGATCTTTTTCCCCCCTGTCGTGTCTGATATTCTTGCTGTCTAGTAATTGCATTATGGCAGTAATTTATTATTGGTAGGTGAGTTCAAATTTTGAGCGGTAGTTTTTTGTGTATTATCAAAAAAGCCAAAAGTAGAATTGAATGCATATTCTAAAAAAAAGAAGATAGAGTTTTCTGGGTGAGACAGAAAGAGGGAATGTTCAGTAGAACATAGAGAACAGAAGGAATGTTTAGGAGCAACTAAACAGTGAAGTTCAGTAGTATCTACCGTGAGTAGGAAAAAAGTTAGCTTTGTTTCTAGGGCAGCCATCCCACATGGGAGTAGCAGCCACAGTATAACTTTGCCATAAATGGAAAACGACGTACTCTGTAGTATATGTGTACGTAGCTTTGCTTTGAATATTTTATATGTAAAACAATTTTGTATGAATGTAATCTTTTTCCTCGAAAGTAAATAGAATATTGAAAATATTTATGTTCATCTCCTACCTTACATACACTTCCTCACAGTATTTTATTCTTTGCCTAGCATAAAAAGTTCTGACATGGTATCAGAGTACTAGGTTTACTGGGCAATTAGTTTTTAAAGCCTTAGCTTTGTCCTAGGTGTGCAAAAATAGAATCTTTGTTTCTGGGTATTTGTAAAAGCCTTAGATCTTATCTGGGTATTTTTAGTTTCCCCCATTTAGCAAAAATGGCTGGAGGAGACAATAGGAGTTGGCAGCAGCCACCTATTTTTGATGGTAGAAATTATGATGTTTGGGCAAAGAAAATGAAAACCATTTTTATTGCAAATGATTTATGGGAACTTGTTGCAAATGGGTTCACAGATGTGACTGACCCAACTGCATTTACAACATTGAGCAACACTCAAAAGAACCAGTTGAAGGAGACACAAAAGAATGATGCAAAAGCCCTCAGTCTAATTGAGGCAGCCTTGACAAAGGCTATTTTTCCCTGAATAGCAGCAGCTACTTATGCAAAAGAAGCGTGGGAAACACTTCAAACCACCTGCAAAGGATCTGAGAAAGTTAGATCAGTCAAACTCTAGCTGCAACGGAAAGAGTTTGAGACCATGCAGATGAAGGATACCGAGTCCATTATAGATTTTCACACAAGGGTAGCCACTTTGATTAACCAGCTGAGGATAAGTGGTGAAACTTTGGAAGAACAGAAGATTGTGAAGAAGATATTAAGAAGCCTTCCCACAAAGTTTGATCCGGTGGTGATTACCATAGAAGAGGCAAAAGATCTCACAACTTTGTCAGTTGATGAGCTAATGGGTTCTCTGCAAACCCATGAGCAGCGCCTAAATAGGTCTACAACCTCCTCCCAAGAGCAAGCTTTTAATGCTCAGTCGAATGCAAGAGGAAGGGGGAGAAATAGAAAGGCTCTATACATGGTAGAGGAAATTCTGGACATGAAAATGATGGTGATGAAAGCTCAGCCCGAGCAAGCAGTCATGAGGGGGCGACCAGCTCTCAAGGAGGAAAAAAAATAGCAGTTCTTATCAGAAAAAAGATAAAAGAAATGTGCAGTGCTACAACTGTCAAAGGTATGGTCACTATGCAAGTGATTGCAGGCAACAACGTGACCAAGGGAGTCAGAATGCACATGTTGTTGACTCAAATGTGGCTAGAAATGAAAGACAGTCACAACTATTCATTGCATGTAACCTTGCAAAATAGAGCAGCGCTGAAGTTTGGTAGTTGGACAGCGGCTGCAGCAACCACATGAGTGGTAACAAAGACTTGTTTGCCTCCATTGATAGTAGCATGAAGTCTGAAATAAAAATGGGGAACAATGAGATGGTTCCGGTCATGGGCAAAGGCATGGTATGCCTACAAACCAAGCATGGTGATGAAAGACAAATATATGATGTCTTCTATGCCCCAGGTTTGAAACATAACCTCTGGAGCATTGGACAGATGGTCCAAAATGGGTATAGAGTGCTGATGGAGAAAGGGGAATGCATCATCTATGATAAAGATGGAAGCAAAAGAGTTATGGCAGCGGTTCAAATGACACAGAATTGAATGTTTCCTCTTAAGATGCAAATCTCAGCACAGTCAAAAGGCCTGCAACAATCAGCCTTCAAAGCAGCCATTCAAGATATCTCCAAGCTATGGCACCTCAGGTATGGACACTTAGGTTACTCTGGTTTGAGTCTTTTGTCCAAGAAAAATATGATAGATGGTTTGCCAAAAATCCTAGAGCCTAATGTTAGATGTGAAGCTTGCATTTTGGGCAAGCAACATAGGCAGCCTTTTAATTCAGGCAACTCTACAAGGGCTAGAGCACCATTGGAGTTGGTGCACACTGACTTGGTAGGCCCTATGCAAAATCTGTCTTTTGGCAAAAGCATATTTTTTATGACCTTTATAGATGATTACAGCCGTAGGACATGTGTCTATTTTTTGCAGCATAAGTCTGAAGCATTTGACAAGTTTTTGTTATTTAAGACCCAGGCTGAAAAGGAGAGTGGACACTTTATTAAGGTCCTAAGGTCAGATCGTGGAGGAGAGTATACCTCCAATCAATTTGTAAATTTCTGCAGGAAAAATGGCATCAAGAAGGAGCTCACAGCCAGTTATACTCCACAGCAAAATGGAGTGGCTGAAAGGAAAAACAGGACCATTGTGGAGATGGCAAGGAGCATGATGAAAGCAAAGGGACTCCCTATCGAATATTGGGGAGAGGCTGTAGCAACAGCTGTTTATCTGATAAATAGAAGTCCAACGAAGGCAGTCTGTGATAAAATCCCTCAAGAGGCATGGACAAAACAAAAGTGGTTAGTTGAGCACTTGAGAGTGTTTGGGTGTGTAGCCTATGCACACGTGCCTAAAGAAAATAGGCAGAAATTGGATGACAAGGGTGAAAAGTGTATTTTCTTGGGCTACTGTACAGAGTCCAAAGCCTATCGGCTATATAATCCGGTCACCAAGAAGGTAATCATCAGTAGGGACGTGGAGTTCCTAGAAAATGAGTCGTGGGATGGAAAAGTTGACAGCAATACTAATATTTCTGTCTCCATACCCCTCAAGGATGAAAAAGCTGCAGAGCGCAGATGCGTCAGAAACCTACAGGAAGCTGACAGTTCAGAAAACAGCAGCAGTAGCTCCAAAAATTCTCAGCAGAGAAGGAGCTCCGGAAACTTCCAGCAGGGAAGGAGCTCCAGAAACTTTCAACAGGAAAGTTGCTCCAGAAACCTACAACAGCATACTTCTTCATCAGGCCAGCAGCCAAGTAGCTCCGGAAATTCAGACCCCACTCTCGCCTCCCTAGTGCCAAGAAAGACTAAGAGTCTAAGGGAGATCTACCAAGGTGAAAGGTATGATGAAGCTTTTAATGAGAGTGTAAATTTCGCATTATTTTCTCATAGTGATCCTATTTATTTTGAGGAGGTTGTGAAAGAACAGAAATGGTGTGAGGCCATGGATGAGGAGATAGATGCAATAGAAAGAAACAAAACATGGGAGCTCACTGATTTACCCAAAGGGAAATTAGTTATTGGTGTCAAATGGGTCTACAAGACCAAATGTAATGCCGAAGGAAGAATAGAAAGGCATAAGGCAAGATTAGTTGTCAAGGGGTACAAACAGCAGTTTGGGAGAGATTATGATGAGACTTTTTCCCCTGTTGCAAGGATGGAGACCGTGCGGGCAGTCATTGCAATTGCAGCCCAGCACATGTGGAAGGTTTATCAAATGGATGTGAAGTCCGCCTTTCTCAATGGAGTCTTAAAAGAAGAGGTATATGTGGAGCAGCCCTTTGGATATGAAGTTCTAGGTAAAGAACACAAGGTATATAGGCTGAAGAAAGCTCTTTATGGGCTGAAACAAGCTCCACGGGCATGGTACAGCAGGATTGACTCATACTTGATGAGCAATGGCTTTAGCAAAAGCGATGGTGAGCCCACTCTTTACATCAAGGCAGCAAATGGTAAGGTTTTAATTGTTGTCTTGTATGTAGATGATTTAGTATTTACTGTGGATGATGATTTTCTCATTGTTTATTTTAAAGATGCCATGAAAAAAGAGTTTGAAATGACAGATTTAGGACTCTTAAGATATTTTCTAGGCATAGAGGTCCAACAATTGGATAATGGCATCTTTATTTCACAATCAAATTATGCCAAACAAATCTTGAAAAGATTTAGGATGTTGGACAGCAAAGCAGCCCCAACCCCAACAACTACAGGTCTGAAGTTGAGTAAAGAGGACAGCAGCAATAATGTTAACCCAACCCTCTATAAGAGCATGGTTGGAAGCCTCATGTACTTGACAGCTACAAGACCAGATTTAATGTATGTGGTAAGCCTGATTTCTAGGTTCATGGAGCAACCTAAGGACACACACTGGCAAGCAGGTAAAAGGATTCTCAGGTATGTCAATGGCACAAAAAACTATGGCATAATGTATACCGCCTCTAATGAGTTTTAGCTAGTTGGGTACACTAACAGTGATTGGGCAGGAAATGTGGATGATAGAAAGAGCACATCCGGGTATGTTTTCACTTGGGTTGAGGAGTAGTTTCATGGGCTTCCAAGAAACAACCGATTGTTGCTTTATCCACAGCCGAAGTAGAATACATAGCAGCGAATGCAACATGCTGTTATGTATAAGAAGGATCTTAGTGCATTTTGAGAGAAGAACAAGATGATGGAACAAGAATTTTCCGGGTGACAATGTTTCATCAATAGCTCACCAAAAAATCCTCGCGGTTTCATTGAAAAAGAAAACATATTGAAATCGTATCATTTTATCGTAGAAATGGTTGAGAATAATGAATTAAATGGCATTTCAGGCCCGTGAGCAGCAAACCGACATTTTACAAAGGCTTTGGTCAAAAGAACCTTGAGCTTCTGGGCATATAGGTCAAGTGTGCAGAATGTGCCGTATCCTCCAGTTCCGAAAACACTTAGAAGTATAGGTGCTACCAAACTTCTTAGCAGTCAGCCTGTATCGTGTAACAAAATAGGTTTATGGCTAAAAAATTTTCTACCCCAGGTTCCAAAAGTTTTATGGTGATGCTACCGGAAGTTTCTGTGGGAGCGTGAATTTTGCAGCTTAAAACTTTCACCGGGTGTTCTAGAACTTTTATGAAGAAACAGCTTCACAGAGTGTTGGAAGAATAGGTTTTAATCGAAATTTTCACCCGCGTCTTAACTTTTATGGTGATGCAACCTTAAGTTTCGCAGAGTGTTGAAGAGCAGTGACTTTTGCGCTAGAAACTTTGCTCCGGAAGTTGCTTCAGAAGTATTGTGCCGAAAGTTTCCAAATAATGATGAAGAGAAAAAAGACTTAAGATTAAGGGGGAGTGTTGGAAATATTAATCTTGAGTAGCCAATGGACAGATGCATTAAATGCACTATTAGATGAAATCAACTCAGATCTTTTTCCCCCCTACCGCATCTGACATTCTTACTATCCAGTAATTGTATTCTGGCAGTAATTTATTATTGGTAGGTGAGTTCAAATTTTGAGCGGCAATTTTTTTGTGTGTTGGCTGAAAAGCCAAAAGTAGCATTAAATGTATATTCTATGCAAGTAAGCAAACAGAGTTTTCTGGGTGAGACAGAAAGAGGGAATGTTCAGTAGAACATAGCAGAATTAGAAGGAATGTTCGTGGAGCAACCTAACAGTTGAAGTTCCTCGCGAGGTATCTCACATGTGAGAAGAAAGTTAGCTTGCCTCCGGGTGGGCAATCTGTGAAGCTATCCCATGGAGCAAGAAATGTTGTAAGCACTAGTATGTTTGTGGGAAATGCAATACTGAGTATATTTGTACAAAAGCTTTGCTCCTCAATATTTTTATATGTAAACAGCTTATGAACAATCTTTCTGGTAAATAGAACATTGGAAAATATTTATGTGTGTCTCCTTCCTTACATACACTTCCATTGTGCATAAGCCATTCTTTCTTGGCATAAAATTTTGACAAAATTTTCGTGTGACCTGTAGTTAAACAATAATGATCTCCAAGCCCTATGCATATATATATATATATAATTTATATATAAGTAAATGGTTCCTGAGTTCAGTTGGGGAGGTTGCTAACTTAATTTGGGACTGGTTTATGATGGTTTGATCCACAAGTCTACTAGCCTGTTTCGCTTAGCTTTTCCTTCCTTTTTCAAAGCTGAAGTTTCTCCCGTGTAACCAGTGTAGCTCTCTCTGCATTTTTTTGGTCTCTTTCATTACTCCAGATCGTCTGTGGGATTTAATATTTTGTACCGCATGGATGAGGTGCTCGGAATCCTTGGAACCAAAAGGAAATTTCCTCGACATTAATACTGCTAGGAAGTTTTAGCGTTGGCCTATAGTTGAAATTAAAGTTGATACCAGGAACAACGAAAATTATCCTTATACAAGAATTCCCTCCATCTCGTTGGCTTGTAACATTCTTGATGGTGGCTACATGAAATGGAACCATGATGCCATTTATGGGAACCAGTACAACATCATTGTCATATCAATCTAAAACATCAGCTCACTTGAAACCGGGATCTCATCCTCATTTCTTTTGTAGGAAACCATCTCTTATGCACAGTCGCTTTGTGGAAGCCACAAACGTTTTCCTTCAACCATCAAAGTCGCCTGTATTCTGTCTTAGTGCGTAGAATAGAATTCTTTGCGGATGATAATTGTATGATGCTTTTATTTAACTACTTTTATGATGTTATTTGTATGAAGAATCTGTCAGTCGCAATTTAATCATAGCCATTCGCATGTATATAGAAATCTATAACTATAGAGAAAGCAATTATATTTCAATAATCTTTAACTTTTCCGTCACTTAGCTTATCTCTCAAAGGTAGTGAAAATAAACCTAGAACAAATAGAAAAGAACAGTGGTACCTATACAAATTTCTTAAAAGAATTTCACCTAATCCTATTTTTTATTGGAGTTAAAATGCTAAAAGTGTGAAGGCTAAATTATCTCAAGTCCCAAATTTATAACTTCTCTATTGTCATTATTTAGTACATTAAGATTTTCTCTATGTTTGAGTAGTTTCCCCCTTTTGTTTTTGCGCTCTTCTCGGTTTTTGCGAGGAATAAATCATGCGATAGAGGTTTATACATATACGTTTTTGTGTATAGAAGAATAACTCACTAAAAAAGGTATATACATACAAATGCTTCATGAATCAAAATAACCTTCACAAGGTATCAGTGAAAAGCTCACAGGCGGGTTGCTTGGAGATGTTATTTCCGTGAACCATTTTCTGTCCAGGCTTCTGAAGAAGGTAGATTTTCCTCTCTATGCTTTTTTGTTTTCCCATATTTTTTTAAAGATACAGTAGAAGAGATTCGCGCATTTTGGCCATAATTAGCATGGTTATGACATATGCCTAAATCTCAGGTATGATAACTTTGAATTGTTGATACCACTGTAAAAGAGCATTGGACAATTAAAATTGAATTGAGATATTAGATCTACATAATTTTCTTTCGTAGACATCAATGGTTGCATAGGATACCAGGTCCGTAGATGTCCTCGTGGGGAGAAAAATTCTGTGACCAATCAGGCTTAGGCTCTAAGATTTGTGTGGGTCTGTTTTGGATAAATTGTTGAACCAAGGAGCAAATTCATTGCAAACCCATTGAGTTTGGGGTTTTGGAGTCTTGGGTACTAGTGGAATTGGGTTATGGCCAAGATTTGGAAAGTGGGTTTAGATTTTGTTTCTAAGCAGTTTTGGAATCCTAGAAAATGTAGATTCGTTCCATCTCCCTGGAAGTTATCCCCATACATATCTTGCAGGTTCATATAATATAGCAAGTAGGATTGAACTAATTTAATGCAGTGGTGGTCTGGATGGAATTTAAATAATAACGTATGATAAACTAATGAAGACTATTTGATTAAATTGATATCATCTATGAATTACATAGGAACCAATTGGTAAAGGTGATAGCTATTCTTGCAAACTTCACTATCTTTGGCACATTATTTAATTATTTATTAGTTAGGAATCATTCGAAGTTACTTCCCTTATCACTAAGCGAATCATAATCAGTTAACAATCATTAATAAAGTATGATGTTTGCTGATGATAGATTATAAACAACTTAAAAGTAATGAATTGTTAATATCTTGCTTGAATTACTATTAGATCAAAATTTAACAATCATTAATAAAGTATGATGTTTGCTGATGATAGATTATAAACAACTTAAAAGTAATGAATTGTTAATATCTTGCTTGAATTACTATTAGATGAAAATTTACATGCTTTAGTTAACATCTAAATTGATATAAAATTATGGGGATACTTCTTCAAGTATAATTGATAATAAGCTAGAGAATTTGTAAAATAGGTAACAACTAATGCCATGGATATATACATTTAGGTAGTAACACATTTAGGGCATTAACCTTTAAGTGTTGAGAAGTCAATTGAAGATACGATCTGAAGACCTAATTGCTACTCTCATGTATTATGGTGAAAGGAGAAATTAGGAACTCTCTCTCTCTCTCTCTCTCTCTCTCTCAATCAAACTTGATGTTTGTTTATATAATAATGTATACTCATATATATTTTCTTTAGCTTATATATGCATTTCAATAGTGCTAGGATTATTTCCTCAAAGCTTTATATGATTGGCCTAAGACTTTATGTATACTTGTGTGATGTTTGAGAGGTTGTTGGAGGTAGAATTTCCTCTTTTGAAATTATTTGGGTGTGAATCAAGATAGTGTTGACATTACCATAAATTCATGTGAAGGACGATGCATTGATGAGACAAGAAAAAGTAACTTATAACTACATGCAGGACAAAGGGATATATGTATGTTATAAGTCCGGTTCTATTAAACATTAGTCCATTTGAAATGTGGAAGTGTTAAGAAGATAATTTGTTGGGGAAGGAACCATGTGATCCTTTGTAGCTGAATTGCTTCATACCAAAATATGTAATGAAATTGTAATGGTCATGTCAGTGCAATAGTATGATCATGGCCAATGAAGAATCTTGTAACCATTGAAAACTTGTAGCCATAATGGCTCTGCCAGTGATGCATTTCATTAAGCCAGTGAGGCACTTTTATGAGTGGTTTTTCATCCCTACGTGGGTTTTCCACTCATGAAAATCTCTATGTTATGGTTTCCTTACATTTCAGTATTTAAAGGTACATGCATTGTTGTGATGATAACTCATGTGTAAGCTTACATGGCAGTAACTAGTGAAGGCATGACCTTGTTTTAATATACATTATACCATTGATGTATGTTATTTTCATTTAATCATAATGATGAAAGTAATTTTGGGAACTTAAGGATATAATCAACTTACGTTTTTTCTCAACGTTACAAGATACAAGTCAGAAATGTTGAAGATAGAAGAGATTGCCACCCTAGGAGGTAGCTCTATTTCATAAGCATTTTGGCCAAACTTGTAGACCACTTTGCAAGGTCCTATCTTCTTCATCATGAGTTTGGTATACTTTCCTTTTGGAAGTCTCTCTTTCTTCAAGTGTGCCATCACCAAGTCTCCAACCTTGAATTGGACATTCCTCTTCTTTAAATATGCCTTTTCCTTATACTTCTCAACATTCTTTTGAAGTGTTTCCTTCACTTGTTGATGAATATCCCTGATTGTAACATAAAAGTCCTCACCTGACTACTTCAAAAGGGATTCTAACAATGCTCCTATTCATGGAGTCATTAGATGAAAATTCAGCCTGAGGTAAAATGAGATCCCAAGCTTGTCCATGCTCCTTGGTAAGGCATCTTAAGAGGTTTCCCAATTATCTATTCACCACTTCATTTTTCCATCTGTTTGTGGATGGTATGCTGAACTAAAGGACAAATTTTTTCCTTGAATTTCTTCCACAAGGTCCTCCAAAAGTGACCATTGAATTTAGAATCCTTGTCAAAAACAATGCTTAAAGATAGTCCATGTATCCTAACAACCTCCTTAAAGAAGAGAACTGCTATATTAGATGCATCATTGGTGCATTTTCAAGGAAGAAAATATGCCATCTTACTAAATCTATCAACTACCACAAAGATACTATCAAAACCTCTTTGGGTTATAGGCAACTACAAGACAAAGTCCATACTTACACACTCCCAAGGCCTATTGGGAATGGGTAGTGGCTGATAGAGTCCTGCATTTGATAAAGTTCCCTTTTCCCTTTGACATATTGTGCATCCTTCCACATACCTTCTCACATCCACCTACAACTTTGGCCAATAGTAAAATCTCCTAACTTGTTCTAAGGTCTTGTCAAGACCAAAGTGACCTCCAAGACTCCCATTGTGTTTCTCCTTTATGATATTCTCCCTCATTGAGCATTTACACACACACACAATTGGCTTCCTTTGTAGAGAAAACCATTCTACAATAAAAATTTAGAGAATTCACCATGAAAAGAATTAAAATGCTGCTCACAAAAATTGTATACCTCCTTGAAATCTGAATCTTCATGATACATATCCTTCAATGCTTCAACCCCCATGCTTTGGAGTTGGATCTCTTGCACTACAAGTGCCCTTCTACTGAGAGTATATGCCACCTTATTTTCTTGGCCCTTCTTATGCTTTATTGTGAAAGTATAGGCTTGCAAAGAGTCTACCCACTTCATGTGCCTATGACTGAGTTTGTCTTGTGCATTCAAAAAACTCAAGGCATGATTATCAATATAAACAAAAAAATCTTTAGTTAACAATTAGTGCCTCCAATTTTTGAGGGCTTGGAAAATAGTATACAATTCCAAATCATACGAAGAATACTTCCTCTTTGCTTCATTCAGCCTCTCACTGAAAAATGCAACCGGTCTGCCTTCTTGGCTCAAAACAACCCCTATTGCTTGATTGCTAGGATCACACTCAATGGTAAAAACTTTATCAAAATCAAGGAGCATAAGTATAGGCTATTGTGATACTCTTATTTTCACATATTCAAACCCTTTATCAGCCTCATTGGTCCAAGAAAACTTACCTTGGTTACCTCCTTTGATGGTGTCCAAGATTGGTGCACAAATTTGGCTAAATTTCTTGATGCAATTTCTATAAAAGCTTGCAAGTACATGGAAGACTCTCACATCTCCCATGGTTGTTGGTGTTGAACAAGTAAGAATAGCATCCACCTTTGATGTATCCATCTTCAAACTTCCCTTGGAGATGACAAAACCAAGGTAGACTAGTTCTTCCTTCATGAATTCACACTTTTCCATGTTGATCAACAACTTCTCCTCTTGTAATCTCCTTAGTACCATGTCAAGGTGCTTTAAATGTTCTTCTTTATACCTACTAAACAAAAGGATGCCATCTAAATAAACTACAACAAAATTTCTAATGAAAGGTCTAAATACCTCATTCATAAGGCACATAAATGTACTAGGGGCATTTGATAACCCAAAGGGCATCAACAACCACTCATAGAGCCCTTCATTAGTCTTAAAAGTTTTCTTCCATTCATCCCCCTCTCTGATCCTTATCTGATGGTACCTGTTCCTTAGATCAATCTTGGAAAAGTAAGATGCTCCTAATAGACAATCCATGAGGTCCTCCATTCTTGGCATCGGGAACCTATATCTAATTGTGATCCTATTAATGGCTCTTGAATTAGTTCAAAGCATCCAATTCCCATCCTTCCCTGGTGCTAGGACAGTAGGAATAGCCCATGGGCTCAAACTCTTCCTTAGAGTTGATTGTGATCCATCAACTCTTGCACTTGTCTTGCAATCTCCTCATTTTGAGCATGTGTCATCTTGTATGTAGCCTTATTAGGAAATGTAGCCCCTGGAATCAGATCAATATGGTGGCTTATATCCCTAATGGGAGGTAGGGAACTAGGTAATTCATTCACCATTATGTCCTTGTACCTTTCTAACAACTTTTGGAATTCCTTTGGTGCATCTTCCTTCTTCTTTGTGGGCAGATCAGCTTCACTTTTTGGCTTCATAATCAGGAAGAATCCTCTTCCTCCTCCTTCCTTCAAGGTCTTCATGAACTCCTTTTTACCCACCAACAAAACACCTGGCCCTTCATGCTTTTCCTTGTCTTCTTCTAGGAGAGCTGAAAGGTTGTAAGTCTTCCCATCCTTCACAATGGAGTATTTGTTCTTCTCCCCATCATCCTTGGTCTTCCTATCAAACTTCCAAGTCCTACCAAAATATATATAGTTTAATATTTGTACTCAATTTTTTTTTCATTAGATCTCATACATTATAAGTCATGACGTGGATCGCTATTGTAACTTTTTTGTGATTGAATAATTTGTTGTTTTATTTTCATATGTTGGTTGTGGAAACACCTCCAAATGTTACAAGGGCAATGGATATTAGTGTTTCATTTGCTATACAATCCTCCATGGCTCTGATAGAGGAGGTATGAGGCAAATTACTAAATTTCAATTTACATTCGTTGTTATGGATGTTAGTTCTAGTGAAAAATAAAACCATTATTGATTCAAAGTTTAATTCCTATTTGGATGGTCTATATAGGGCTTGAGCATGCCTGAGCATTGACATGCAAATATTTCCATCATGGAGAGTGATCATGAGATGGCCGTAAGTGACTATTTTATTAAATATATCATTTCTTATAATGTAATTTCTATATATTAATGTCTTTACGTCTTATTCTAATAGTTAAAACTTCACCAGGAGCTAAACTATAGGAGGAGCAGCAGGAGGACTCCTCAAGCATAGTAGAAATGAGTGATGGACTTATCGCCATCAGATCACCAAATAAAGGGAAATAATTTATTTCCAGAGCATGGAGAGAAATGAATTTTTATTCCAAAGCCCTTTGTTGTATGCCTACAGATGGCAATTTTGAACATGTCTTGTATTGGATATATTTGACATTGTATGCCTATATCGCATTCTTGTAAGACTATATGGCTATTTTGTAACTATATTTTATACTTATATCGACATATATTGATGTATGTGTACATGGCTATTTAGTTAATACAAATCTTTTTTATCGATGGTGTCCATATTTGCTCTTTTTGACAATTCAAAAGCATGGCTACATACATATTAGGCAACACAATTTTCCTTTTAGATTAGCAATGCATGGAAGTTTCAAAAAGTATCCTTGATATTACAAAAAGATATGTGTTTATACCATAGTAGCAAAAATATTTTGGGGAAAAAATCAGCAAACCAAAACTATAAGATTTTTTTAAAAAATCGGGAAAAAGTCTAGAAAAAATTGGAAAAAATTCAGATTTAAAAAAAAAAGGTAAGAAAAAGTAGAACAAGAGATTTAAAAATAAAAATAAAAATTAAAGGCATTTCCATAGCATAGAGATATAGAGGGAAAATAAAATAAAGAGTTTAACTAATAAATTGTAAAAAATAGATTTTTGTAGTTTATATTCATATCGTTGATTACATTGCATTGCACATATTTCAAACTCAAAGCATTGCTTCACATTGCATAACTAATAACTAGATGTTGATAGATGAAAAAATCTCACTTACAATATAGTTTTTACAAAGTCAACCTAAGCAGTTATGCAATTACTTCACATTGCATAACTAATAACTAGGAGTAGCTCCCAATTGCATTTTCTTGTCATGGCATTCTATGAGACCACATTTCTTCCAGGAATTTTTTCAAACAGTTCACTGCCTTGTCTATGCTACCACATTTTTCATACATGTCTGCCAAAGCATTTTATCAAACAATTCATTGCCTTGCTGCTATGGCTAAAATCCTAAAAAAAGTACTTTCAGACAAGCTATGGATGCTTGGGAAAAATCTATCAAAGCATAATAGTAAGCAACAAGCTATGGTCTCATGGTTTTCTTTCATTCGAAAATCAATGTGATTTTATTCACATTTTTTTGCAGGTTATAAACACATTTTTTTTCCAATTTTGTTGTTTTAAATGACATTCAAGTTTATGGTGGTTTTTTGTTTATATGATGATATGTGATATTCTAATCCTATTTTATGCTTCTAGGTTGCATAGATATATATTTTGTTTTTACATGTTTTTTGTACCAACGAACCCAAAATGAAATGAACCCCCCTCCAAAAAATTTTGGCCAAACCAACAAACTAAACCCCCAAACTTGATCCTCAAAACCTATTCCAACACTCTTCCATTTTCTTGCACAAACTTAATTGACCACCAAATTATGTTGCCCCTTGACTTTACCCATATTTACTCCCTCAAACCTCTATTTTTTATTCAAAACCCCTATTTTACCAACTAGGGCATGTCATACCATAACATACTTTTGACCTCCCCTGTCCTTGCAGAAATTTTGAACACATCAAACTCCACAATCTCACCCTATTTCCAACCTATTCTAACTTATTTTCAAACAATTTCTTCTTTTCACCTCTTCTAACCTTGCTTTTAAGAGGCCTCAATTTTGAATTTTCAGTAGGGGCAATGTTAGTAATCTCTTACAATGCCCTTAATAATGCTATTTTATTATTCCTACTCCCTATCCTACTTACATTAGGCCAATTTCACCAAGACACAGCCTAAACAATAGGTGGAATGGCCTATTTAAACATACTCTACTCAAACCCTTAACGGATCGATACAATTGAATGTAGCTTAGAGTGATTCCACATGTTTGGGTGAGAAAGAGGACTATTCCTAGAGTGAACATGTCTATTCAGATGCATTGGAACAATTTCTTTGGTCACACGAGTTGTAGAACAAAAGTTGCACCACTTTGCAACTTTCCATTGCTTCCATTTGACACTTTTTCCATCAACTAAAATTTGGACACCACAGGAAAACCACTCGGAAATAAAAAAAATGAGAGAGGTTATTGTAGAGGGGTGCACCATGATCACATGGGATCAAACAAGAAGTTTCTAAGCATCACGGTGTCCAAGTAACCTCATGTTGAATTTTGTAGCCATTTTTCCCTTTGGACCCTTAAGGGATCGATCCCGTTGAACATAGCTCGAAGTGATTTTGTGTGTTTGGGTGTGAAACAGGACCATGCCTAGCATAAAAATACTTATTTGGATGTGTTGGAATAGTTCGTTTGGTCACACGAGTTGCAGAACGAAAGTTGCACCACTTTGCAACTTTCCACTACTTCCATTTGACACTTTTTTCATCAACTGAAACTTTGACACCACAGAAAAAAAAACTCTGAGATAATGAAAACTGAGAGAGGCTATTGTAGAGGGGTCCAAATAAATCCCATAGGATTAGACAAGAAGTTTCTAAGTGTCACGGTGTTCGAGTAACCTCCTTTTAAATTTTGCAGCCATTTTTCCCTTTGGACCCTTAAGGGATCGATATGGTTGAACGTAGTTTAGAGTGATTCTACATGTTTGGGTGTGAAAGAGGACCAATCCTAATGTAAAAATTCCTATTCATATGTATTGGAATAGTATGTTTGGTCACATGAGTTGCAGAATGAAAGTTGCACCACTTTGGAACTTTTCACTGCTTCCATTTGGCACTTTTTTCATCAACTGAAAACTGGACACCACGTGAAAACCACTCCTAGATAACAAAAACTGAGAAAGGTTATTGTAGATGGGCCCAATTTTATCCCATAAGATTAGATGAGAAGTTTCTAAGCATCACGGTGTCCGAGTAACTTCATACTAAAGTTTGCAGCCATTTTTCCCTTTGGACCCTTAAGGGATTGATCTGGTTGAACATAGCTCAGAGTGATTCCGTGTGTTTGGGTACAAAAGAGGACCATTAATAGTGTAAAAAATTCTTATTCAAATGTGTTGGAATGGTCTGTTTGGTCACATGAGTTGTAGAACAAAATTTGCACAACTTTGCAACTTTCCATTGCTTTCATTTGACACTTTTTTCATCTACTGAAAACTAGACACCACAGGAAAACCACTCCAAGATAATGAAAACCAAGAGAAGTATTGTAGAGGGACCCAACATGATCCCATTGGATTAGATAAAAAGTTTCTAAGCATCATGGTGTCTGAGTAACCTCATGCTAAAGTTTGCAGCCATTTTTCCCTTTGGACCCTTAAGAGATCAATCCGGTTGAACGTAGCTTGGAGTGATTCCTAATGTTTGGGTGTGAAAGAGGACTATTCCTAGTGTAGAAATTCCTATTCAGACAAATTGGAACAGTTCGTTTGGTCACACGAATTGCAGAATGAAAGTTGCACCATTTTGCAACTTTCCACTACTTCCATTTGACACTTTTTTCATCAACTAAAAACTGGACACCATGGGAAAACCACTCTGAGATAATGAAAATTGAGAGAGGTTATTGTAGAGGGGCCCAACTTGATCCCATTAGATTAGATGAAAAATTTCTAAGCATCACGGTGTCCAAGTAACCTCATGCTGAAGTTTGTAGCCATTTTTTCCCTTTAGACCCTTAACGGATTGATCCGGTTGAACGAAGCTTAGAGCGATTCCATGTGTTTGGGTGTGAAATAGGACCATTCCTAGTGTAAAAATTCTTATTCGGATGCATTGGAATAGTCTATTTGGTCACACGACCTGTAGAACAAAAGTTGTACCACTTTGCAACTTTCCACTACTTCTGTTTGACACTTTTTTCATCAACTAAAAACTGGACACCACGGGAAAACCACTTTGAGATAACAAAAAATGAGAGAGGTTACTGTAGGGGGTCCCAACATGATCCTATCATATTAGAAAAGAAGGTTCTAAGAATCACGATGTCCAAGTAACCTCATGCTAAAGTTTGCAGTAATTTTTCCCTTTAGACCCTTAGGGGATCGATCTGGTTGAACAGATGGTCTATACTCTAAACTTATCCAAACCTTACCAACTCTTGGGGCAGAAATTCTAAGGTGTCAAAACTTCAAAATCTACAATTAGATCTTAGTTATAGAACTGTACAATGGGTAAACCACAAAACCCTCTATTGTAGCCTAAACCCTAGCGGTTTATTGAAAATGATACTTCCAAAGCTAACCACAACCTAAAAATTAATCAAACAAGTTTGTGATACCCTACACAAGCTCAAAAAATTATAAAATAACATTTCCCTACACAAAAACACAATTTAACTCTTCAAAACCACCAGTTTTCTTAAAGAAAACTCACTTTTACACACATGGGTTTCACACCCATCTCACTTTCAGACCTCCCCAACACTAACACATCATTCCCACACCTTAATAATGTTAGTGTAGACCCATTCCTCAAGTTATAGAGGCTACAAAAAGAGGAATGGGTCCAAAAGCCATTTTCTGCAAGGGGACACCATTCAATTTTTATCGGGTTACTTACATATACACAAAGTAAAATAAGACATGATAGCATTGGCATCAAAAAAATTAATGTGGATACAAGTATAAATTAATAAGAACCATTGTGCATATACTTACAAATTAATCCAATGAACCATCTAGATCTACTCTACTCTTTATTGTGTCAAGTATTGCCTCATGGTAAGACTCACGGACCTTCCACAAGGTCTTGTTCAAAGGTTTACCCCCATATTTGCTCAAATGAACATTGGATTCCACAACAAGGTTGGAGTAATGAAGAATATTACGATGTATGTCAAAGTCCTCAAACAACCAATGTTTAACACTCTTATGTGGGTACCTTCTAAGCCATGTTCCAGTAACAACAACTGAGCCTATAGGGTATTCAATGTTTTCTCCATCTATAACTGGGGCTTCAAATTTATTTTTGGCCTCAACAAAATGACACAAGTAATAGTACATTCCCTCTTCATTTTCTTCATTTGCAATAACTGCATAAACATGCCCTGCATTGATATGTGCATAAAATCACTTGAAATTAGTCAACATTATGAATACATTACAAAGTAAGATAACAATATGGAATTTGAAAAACTAAGCAAGTAGATATATTAACTGGTTGAACTAGATCTGATACGTGGTCAAAGTTGACTGATGATTCCATCTGTGTTAGTTCCAATGCCGGGTGTTGCCACAATAGTGGTTTACACTTTCTAGGAGATCCTGATTTTTACTGAAATCACATATTTTTAGAAAATATAATAATTTAAGCCTTGAAAAGTTCCATTTAAAGGATTCCAATTAAAGAGGGTTTGATCAAACCACCTTAGACCAAGCCCCCTTGGATAGAACCCCGCTACTTTTAAACCATACCTATAATGGAGTCTCTTTTACACCTATCAAAATGCTAATAAAAAACCACTTTTGATTTACCTTTTGGGGGATCAAATGAATTCATTTAAAATTTATTTTTGTATAAGTATGTAGTCCTTATTATAAGCTTCCAAAAAAGTATAATTTTAATTAAATTCAATTTTATTATTATATTTATTTTTTATTTCTTGTGAATGTAGGTCTTTCACCGAAAATCATGCTCTTTGTTCTACAAATGAAAAAATAGCAGATTATCAATTTTTTTGAAAAATATGAGTGCACTAGATAAAGTCCTTGATCCAACAAAAAATAAAATTGAATTTTGATACAAAAATATTATGCATTATACTGCCCACCTTATGTTTGAATTAAAATTGGCTCGGATTTCAAACTTGATCAAAAGAAAAATGATTCAACAACATAATTATGAAACCACTGAAGCACCATATATCATATTTATAAATGCAACCGCGTAATTAATTTTATCCTTCATGGAAAAAAGGTTATGCCTTATACGATGAACGCCACTCCTTAAAAATGTTGTTTACTCAAAAAAAAGTTTTCAAAGGAGATGGAAAAAGAAGTGCAATCTAATTCCACAATTTTTGGAAAAAGTATATCTAGAATCTATAGACAAAATTTCACAAATCACTAGTTTACATCATCTTCAAATTCCTCATAGTTTAGCCACTATAGGTGCTCGAAAGTGAAGATTTAGTTAGAAAAAATTATTTTAGTGGCTAGTTTGGCCAAAAATTGTAAACCAGTATTGTGGGATCACCTTGCTGTCGGAGGGTGATATGTGTGAAGTGGGGTAAGATAACTTGTCAACCATTTTTCAACCCACTCCACTAACTCACAATCATTCCAGGCTTGCATTGTACATGAAGAACAAAAGCATGCGATCTTATTTTTATCAATACTCCATGAACTTGCATTTGAGCTAAGGAAAGAGTAGCTCACTCGATCTTGTTAGTGTACAACAATCCTCATATGGTGCAATGTTAGTATCATCCATCAACCAAAAATATCTATGAACTGAAGACATACCTTCATTACTTGGACCCATTGAAGCATTACACCACTCGATGATTGAACTTGCATATGTCAACTTTGCACTATATTTATACTTTAACTCTTATCATGCTAATGCTCTTTTCACGCATGCTCCTGCACCATCATGCTCCCCCTTTCCATGCCCACCCTCACAAAAGTTCCACATATGCTAAACACCTATAGTGAGATGCATCTTGCACAACTAGTAGAACATGTGCGCGTTCTTGAACTGTGCTGCATAGTTATCTGAGCATATTATATGTCGACCGTATGCTATGCCCCTCCAAACCAAATCACTATAGAACATCTGGAAGGAACCTTGCACAAAATTTGGAGAATGTGTGTGATCATCACTAATATAAAAGTGATACTCCCTCTATACCCTCCTTTTGTCCTCTGTACTATTAGCTGCATGAATGAATGCTATGTGCACAAATATCGAAACCTGTGTGGAGTTGTAATACTGTGACTACACCTCACACTGTGGCTGTAGAGTGTAGTTCTCTACAAAGTCAACCACTAATACTATACTGCCAACTAGAAAGGTATCTTTGCATAGCTTGAATTGCATGTCCAACCATTGGGCTCTATGTGTATGCCTTGCATACTCATACACTAGATTCTTACGAAACATGGACATAAACTGATACACTAGAATCTTCTCAATAACCAAATCACACCTTTTTTCTTGAGACCCATCTTTTGTAGCATATGCCACTATTTTATACTTCTTGAAATCTACTAGTTTATGCCCCACGTCATCTATGCTTTCCATATGTTGACATACTGGCACTCATTGAAAGCCACTGCAATGCTCGCATGAACAATACAAACATGCTGTCTTGTAGAATATTTGGCCATCCTCTATTTGACATACAATTTTTGATAAGAACTCTCTTGAAGATTTTGGTGGGGCTTCTATTCCATAATCTTGCAAAACATCATTAGTATGCAAATCTAAACATATAGAATGATAAACATCATAATGGTTAGCGAATTCAATATGTAGTCTACAACAACAAGTAGTACGTGTGTGATTTATCTTTACATAAAAAGTTTTAAGAATTTCAAAAAATCTTTGAGAAATACTAATTTGAGGATAAGCATTTTAAAATTTATGAAAAATTTGGGTTTGAGTTGTATCCAAAAAATGCTTTGGATGTGGCTCACGGTTCTGATTAGCGATTCTCCTTCTTAGAACATCCCTTTGATTCAAAGATGACCTTGTATTATTCTTCCGATAATCTTCAATTAGTGTTATCAATGCTTCAACAACTTTTTTATCTTTATGTGGCAGTCTTCCCGAGAATGCCCATAATTCATTTGAATTGGTACTCTCAATTCTTTGTCTCCTTTGAATGACTTTTGATAAATTTTTTCTACTAATTCTCATTTGTTCACTTTTCTTTTTAATGAGATGAGATCTCTTTGTTTGATAGCTTACCAAAGTCTATGTAATGACACGTCGGGTGACATTACTATTCTTTGAGCATGAGGTCTTACCCACACTCTCATAAGCATCCATTAGATTCTTCACAATAGTTTTTTCACTTGATGCATTCGATGTTTTCAACCCAAGAGTCTTCATGATGTTTCTGTACTTTAAACCCTACATCATTTGAACAAATAGTTGACAACTTCAGTCTCATTTAGCCTTTCAAAGGAAATTTTCCAAATCTTATTATCATATTTTCTACAAGTGTGTTATGGAATATTTCCTTCCATGTGCTACAAAATATCCTCATCAATATTAATAAAAAACTTTTGCTTTCTATGCAAAATTCTAGGTGTTCTCTTAGGTACATACATCTCAACATTAGCAATTTCATCAATATTTTATTGAGGTGGGCTAGATTGCATACCTTCGACTGAGGGTGGAATAGAATACATACCTTGAGGTTCATGTGGGGATGATGGCATACCTTGTTCGTCAAATATGAGTGATGATGTACTCTCAACTTCAGATGTGGTGGATGGTGTCCAACCATACTCACTTGTGGTAGATGGTGTACCTCCATATTCGCTTGTGCTTAATGGTGTCCCTTCATATTCCCTTGTGGTAGAGGGTGTGTCTCCAACTACAGTATCTACATCTCCCCTAGCATGACTCTCTCACATTTGTGCCCTTTGTGTTGCCAATTTCTTTTCTCTTTTTGATGGTTGAGGTTCCTCTTCAACTAGCTTGTTTTTTGTCAATTGTTCCATATTTCTACTTTTCACGATATTCCCTCATCTGTTTTTTCTCTTTATCTCTGAAGACTTGGACCTGATCATCTGTTAGTTTTTTTCCTTTTAACAATTCATTTCTTTGGCATGACGAATAATTTTACCTATGCAAAAAGTGCTAAGTCAAGTCAAATTAACTAATAGTGAAGGGTTGTAAAAGTCTATTAAAGAGGGAGACCAATAGTCATTTCTTTCAAATGTTAGTTTTTGAAGTTGAAGTGTTTTTTTTAAAGAGGGAAACATTATAAAAGGCCATGATAAACTTGAATGGAGGATGATCTTGGATTGGGCATCAAACCAAATTAGGAAATGTTGAGTTTTCCTTCACAAAATTGAGCTTTTGGTGACTAAAATTGAGTTTCTGAGTTGGGCGGCATTATTTTATGTTAGATTTAGCATAAACAAGGTATATTAGGCTTGTTTCAATAGCTTTCAAGTTTTGGAGTATTTGGCAAGTGCTACTTTCAATAAAACATATGGTTTCTAAGCCTAGGGAGAGGGTTTTATGGTTTGAGTGGTAAATGATTGAATCTCTGCAATCTAATGCTATAATTTGAAGTTTTGATAGATATAAAGTGCTGCACCAAGGTTTCAAGAGATTTTGACATGTTTTGAAGGTGGTCCCTTTGTAAAAGTGGGCTAATTTGGGCCCTTAAAAGTGTAGAAAACATAATAATTTGTGCAGTTTGGTACAAAAAAAGCATTGGTGATTGTTGGATATGTTGAAAGGCTCTGTAATGGGTAAAATAAAGGTGTCTAAATGGTCCTAGGTCTATAGAACAAAAAATAACTATGGTGGCAGGTCTTAACTTGGACTTCAATCTATTTTGAGACTCCTTTGGTTGTTTCAGTGAATGAAAAAACTCCATTCTTCATTATCAGCCTGTACAGACTAGCAGGGTATGAGTTTTACTTTAATTTAAAGATGGAGCCTTTCCTCCTACTGTGGTGACCTGTGATTTGGAGGAAAGGCCTATAAAATGATGTTTTCAAGTTTCATGTTTCTTTCAATAGTGGTAAGGCATCTATAGGGATGGTGATGTTATCTTAGGCTGAGAATGTGAGTTTTTGGCATGAAAAGGAGGAACCAAAGTGGTGTTTTTCAGATCTAATGAGGCTAAAGGCCTAGTGAAGGTTTATTTTGTTTGTACAGACCCTGAAAAACTTGTTTGATGCTTTGGTGAGGTTTGGAAGGCCTTGGAGTTGTGAAATATAGAAAACCCTAGATATTTATGAGCAAATTAAGGGTTTTTGTACTAGAAACCTATTTGAGCATGCATTAGGAGTATATTCCAATTTGTTTAGAGACATGTATAGAAAATTTGGTAGCATAGACAAGGCAAT
The DNA here is from genome assembly GCA_007258455.2 of Sequoia sempervirens. NCBI lineage: Eukaryota > Viridiplantae > Streptophyta > Pinopsida > Cupressales > Cupressaceae > Sequoia > Sequoia sempervirens. Next base: position 61,525 of record VDFB02178980.1, read on the forward strand.
CAACTAGTTTTTATAATTGTTTGACAAAATACCTCAATGAAAGCTTTGGAAGCATACACAAAGAAATTCAATTGTTAAATTTAACAAAATACCTCAAAGAGATGTGGTTTAAAAATGTAATAGGAAAGTGTATAGAATTGTGTAATTTAAAATATCCATTGACAAGCTAAGGTTGTAACATGAAAAACAAACAATTTGATCAACATGGAATAAGAAAAACAACAAAAATGAAAGAAAGCCATAATAGAATGAAAGAAAATGTACAAAGAATTCACATACCTAAAAAACCAAAGTTTCAAATAGAGGAGTTCTACCCAATTATGTAGCCTTTGCTTCTTTCCTCAAATTCCTCAAAAAATTGACTTTTTCAAAAGCTTGGTCCCCTCCAAACTTCAATTGTATATCAGTTATCACTGTAATTCAAACTTGAATTCATATTATATGCCTTTCAATGTGAAAACTCTACTATTTCATGCAAAAGTGATGGAAATATCATGAAAAAGGTGGTGGAATCTAAAAATCATGCATGCACACTTCACTCAATCATCAAAAAGCTACTTTTTGTCAGAGCACACATAGAACCAGGAGAATATGTAGAATGTGGGCTGACATCACAGGTATATTGTGTTTTTTAACTACTTTTAGTGCAATAAAGGTGCACTCGAGTTATAATGCCCTAGCGCTATAATGTGCTCATGCTATAATGCGCTCACGTTATAACACGCTTGGCTCAAGTTATAACGTGAGCGTGTTATTTCTTGCTAAATGACCATCTCACTATTTATTTATAATGTGCTCACGTTATAATAAAGTTAGTTTTTCTTAAGATTTTTAGGGTACACCCACTCCAACCCACTCCTACCCTATATCCCACACTCTTTCACCATCTCCCACCCTATCTCCCACTCTCTCCCACACTCTCCCACCCTCTC